>JAPTGZ010000008.1:25529875-25541298 GCA_029814645.1 Fowleria isostigma
ATAACTTTTTGAGTTATTTTGTACACAAACAAACAGACAGACAGACAAACAGACAGACAGATAAACGCCGGCAAAAACATAACCTCCTTGGCGGAGGTAAATATAGGGTGTAAATGTAAGACAGTGATTCTGATTTGTTAGGCCATAAGAGAACGTCACTGGTAATATCTCAGTTTGAGCACATTTGGCCTTTTTGATCATTTTAAAACAGAAGCAATACAAATAGCACATTTTAATACAGATGTTATTTGTGTGACGTATTACATCCTAATTACTTTTCCAAATATGCAATATACATAACAATTTGATGTTGCTATACCTATACACATTCATATATATATTTACCTCCTCTATGCATTAATTTCATAAATACATAAATAAGGTTCTATCCTATTTTGTCTTATCAGTTGTGTTTTGAAGGTGCATCGACTTTCAGCCCCAAACCTATGGATATGAGTAGTATCACCTTGTCATGGGACCAGTGTGTAAGTTATTATTATTTTGCTTTATACATCATTATATGTGGTACAAACTAATATGTGTTCTAATTTGTGACACACGAGGAGTCATATTAACATAATGTAAGGTTTGTTATGCAGACGGTATTATTTACTCCAAGCAGTGAAAAATAATTGCATTCTGAAATGCATTAATATGCATTATTGCGTGAAAAAACAGTGTTACACTGATTTCAGTCTCTCCTGAAATGTGCAATTACAATACGTCTGCTCTTACCACTATTATGCATAGTGCTGTGTAATCATATTGTGGGAGCTGTACATTTGTAGCTGTGGAATATGCAGCTCCTTGACAGAAATAGTCTCCTTGAAGAGACCCTTTCGGCTATTGGCTAATGATTTTAATGGAAAGTTGATGGTGAAATAGCTGATGTATTTTGCCATTATCTGTACCCAAGCTTTATCTCATTCTCCATTAAGCTCCTGTCCCTGAGAATAAGACTTCGGATTTGTTTATTTATTTATTTAAAGGCAATGGCTGAGCAGTTGGCTGAAAACTACCACAATGCCTGGGCCAAGAGGAAGAAAACAGAACTAGAAAGTAAAGGTAGCAGAGCAGTTTTCTTAACATGATGCTAGAAACCTATTAATGACTGACCTTCTTTTTTTTTTTCTTTTTCCTATTATTCTCACCTCTCCTTTTGTTATATTTTCTCCTCCCATTTTTCTTACATTGAGCTTGACCCATTTTCTTCTCAGGAGGAGGTGGTCATTCTATGCTCGCACCCTACAATACTCTAACAGCCAAGGAGAAGACCAAATTCAGAGAAAGAGCCCAGGATATCCTCAAGTTCCTGCAGCTTAATGGCTACACTGTGTGGAGGTGGATATGGTATCAGTGTTTCAAAGGGCATTGTGTTTTGCATGGAGTAGAAAATGAAGAGTTTCATTTTCATCTCTCAGCTGCAGTGACGTCTTTGAAAAGAACCACACAAGAGATGTTTTGTGCCTGTTGTACAGCTCTAATTTTACTACTTGGGTTCCAGGTCATGACAGTACAAATGCTCGAGGGAATAAGATTATGTTATCTTGAAATTCTTGCTCCTGAAAAATGTTTGTAGTAAACTTACAGCTCTTGCTCGGGTCAAAAATAAGATGTGTAACACGGCCCTGTTGATTACTCTTCCTCTTAAGGGAAAAGAAGACGGGGGAGATGGACTTTCCAGCCATAGCCAACTGCTTTGGCTTCACTCTGCTTCAGCAGCTGCTGTATCACACAGATGACGCCCAAGAGCACATGTTGGAGCTGGGTAATATTCTAGTGCTCATTAATGGGAGGACGTAGCACTTTTCAAGTTAAACACACAGCATGTCACTTGAATTTATACAGTTGATCCTATTACTCAGTGACAGTCTGTTCAGTCTTTAGTTTTAGAATCAATTAGCTAATACTGTCCTTGTAGATTTGAGAGGTTTTTCAAGCTCTATCCTTCTTACTCTTCTTATTTTAATCTTTTCTGCCATGTATTGTACTGTTAAACCTGTTGCATTATCTTTTTTTTGGAATTATCTTTTTATAATTTCTTTTCAAGCAGGATTATTTTATTAACATTTATACATAACTTTTATTTAAAAAAATAAACAAAAAACATAAACATAAACAGAGGAACAGTGACAGAAATGACACAAATATACACAGAAACCTAATTAATGAGAAATAAGTATTTTTCCCATTCCATTTTTTTTTTTCAGAAACCCCTTTTCCTGTAGAAGATTAACATAGAACATTTTAAGTGTGTAGCATGAACCAAGGTTGTACATGGGTCTATATACACATTACTCTCATCAAATAAAATCAACTCCAGCTGGTGTTAGAAAATCAACCCAGTCTTTCAAATAATTCAAATAAATTTGTCTGATTCAAGTCTAACAGAATGTCAGCTTCTCCATCCTACAGATATCACCTTTAACCTTTATTCAGTCCTCTGTTTTTAGTGCATCCTTTTTTATTCTTCCTGTAATGGCTCTTTTACCTGCCACCTCCAATATTCTGAATATATATTTATCCAGTGAATTTATTGTTTCCTGAATATCTTTTCCCAAGTATAGAAAATCAAATGTCAATGGAAATTGGATTTTGAAAATTTTCTCCATGCATTCACTCAGAGCCTGCTGATATGGTACAATATAAGGACAATCCCAAAATATATGAAAATGATTGGCTTTATTTTCACCACACAGTCTCCATCATCTTGTGTCCTGAGACTTCTGTGCTGGTGTGACAAAATATCTTACAATGTTATGCCAACCATTTTTCCTCCATGAGAGGGAGCATGTGGTTTTCCATTGTTGCTCATTGATGTTTGTCCATTCCTCCTCCAATAACGTTCCTCTTCATGTGTTGCCTTTTAAATTTTCCTCTTCTTTATACACTTTTGTTATTAATTTCTTAACTGATTCTGATTCAGATGCTGAAATAAATAGTTTGATTATTCTTGTACCTACCTCCTGTTGCATTATCTTGAAGATAGTTTTTTGCATTTTTTTTTTCAGAAGTGTTACAAGCCCGAGGACATATCGCTAAAGGAGAAAGAGCTGCACATCAGCAACCAATTCATTTTTTTCCCAAGGTTTGCCTCATCTCTAATCCATATCAAAACACAGTAAAAAAAATTAAAAATCAACAGTATAGGGAATCATTAACATTGATTTAGACCTCTTTCGGTGTTTCTCATGCCATTTTCTTTGTTCTCCTCTGCCTATTTCTTATTTAATTTAATTTACATCATCTAATTCAGTTTGTTAGAGCGTTGCCATGGGCAGCCATTCTAAGTAAAATCCTTTGTGGCCCTTTAATTTATTTAACCATTTTGTAAATCCATGTGGGAGTGTCGATTGTCATCAGGACATTGATTAAACCTTCCCACGCAGTTCTGCCTCTATGGAACCAGCAAATGATAAGGGTTTATTTTTCATTTATGGGATCCCCTGAGTGTAACCCAGTCAGCCAAGGCTGTGAACATTTATGCCTCAGATCTCTACACCTCATGCTTCCGCTCACACTCAACTGGACTAACATGTCTGTGTGTGTCTGTCTGTGATTTTCCTAGTGTTTTTTTCCCCCATAGATCTTTGAAAGCCTGTGTAACATGGATTATTAATGATGGCTCCAGCAATGATCTATTTTTTTTATCCATCCCTTTTACACTAGACTTTCAATATTATTCATCTACCCCAATATCTACTGTGTAGACTGATGTAAACTTATAGTAACTCAGACTGGGAGTCACTCTTGTCTGTATTTTCCATTTGACCTTTTTATTTTTTTCAACAAAAGAAAAATCTCAATCGTTTCTAAATTAGAGCACTAAGGGCCATCAACATCAATATTAAATACTTGATATTAACATTATATCAGTACTTCATTTATATACTTCAACGGTTTCCCTCTGATCTTATAGTACAGTATATGTTCTTATATATTGGGCATTATTATTTTGTCAGTAAGTAAGGTGAAAGTGCACGTTGAAAAGAAGCCCTATTTTTATCTGTGACATTATCAAGCTCTTACCTTTCACATTATGAAGTAATATCTCATAATAATGTCTAATAATGGGGGTTTATATCTGTATTTATAGTATATTGTCTATTTAACCTTGTCAATTCACCATATATTGTTAGATAAGTACTTATAAAATGACTGTAAAAGGCTTATCAAATAATTGCAAGAGATTAAAGCAAATGTGCATGTGTGAATAAGGGTTGTTTTTTTTTTCAACAGGTTGTTCTTCCTCTTCTGGAACAGTATATAAAAAGCCACTGTCAGTATTTTCTGTCCACCTCTCTTTCTTCAAATACTCATAGAAGCTACGCCTCAATAAAGGAAAAGGAGATAATTGCAAGGTATATGTGATTCCTGTGAAAATGTAGGGTGTTGATTAAGTAGCAGTAGTTAAAAGTCAGTGATTATAGGTCAGTTCCCTCAGCTTTGTGCAATGATTGGGCTGTTATTAGAATATCCTTCTCTGCCGTCATTCACTCAGGCATCTGCCCCTTTATAATTTTTCTTCGTCTTCTCTCTCAAAATCCAGCCTGTTTTGTAAGCTGGCAGCTCTAGTACGACATGGGGTCTCACTTTTCGGTAAGGACATTATGTAGAAAGAGTTAAAAAAAAACCCACTGAATTACACAGATTTCCTGCTTGCCAAATCCCTCACTAGTCATGCATTCGTCTAATTGTTTTCCATTGTACTTGTTTCTGTCAGGCAATGAAGCTTCTTCATTTACAAGCTGCCTCCAGGTTTTGGCCCAGGCTTTGGATGCCAGGTAGCTAGATGGCACTACTGTCACACTTTGTCTAAATCGATGTCTTCACTCTGCCTGCGGTCACAACGCTGTCACACCACCCTGTCAGAGTAGGAGAGGACTTGTGTAATTGAGCCACTGAAACACTGATGCTATCTAATTGTGGTTGATATCACTTTTACTCCCTAAAGAGAATGCCTCTGAAGCATGACGATTTTTGTCTTCACTTGAACTTCTCTGAGTGAACACATCACCACTAAATAGGCTTTTATGTGGACTGCTTGTGTGAAGTGACATTACGTGACTCCATTTATGCGCTCATTTTCAACACTCACACTCGCTCAGTTGTTTTGGATTATAAAGTAGCACAGTCATCATGACACAGTAAAATGAACTAAACGTGTCACCTCCTTGCCCCAGGACGCTGATGAATTCAGCCAAAGACCTTATCCAGGCATCTCTGCACTCATTCTTTGAGGCAGCTGCAGCCGATCTGGAGACGACAGTGGAAAACCCTGCAGTGACCTTGGCTCCTTTTCCTCAGAGTAGGAGTCATCAGGCGAGAGGAGTGGCTAAAGTTCTCAGCTACACAACCTCTGTCCTCCTCCCAACTCTCACCTCCCTCTTCCAGCATCTTAGCAACCAAAACTATGGCGCAGACCTCTTGGGTAAGGGGCAAACTCGGCATTGAATAGTCAAGGAAGAAAGGCTTAAATTATTGATTCTGCATTTCTAAATCATTAAAACAAGGGAACTCACTGCCACTGCACTGTCAGAGATAAATGTAGCACAAAATATTATGTAAATCCTAGAATATAAGCCATAGAATGAATGGCTGAATGAAATTTACATTATAAGTAAGTATATATGTGAATTATAATGGCACTGATAATTCACTGAGTCCGTTGGGAGTATTTGTGATTTTGTGTGATTTTTAATACTTCCTGTTTAACCTAGAATAATATTGTACTTTTAATCATCCTCTTTTATAACACAAATTTATGCAATAAATATATCACACCCCATATGAAAGTGTGATATGGCATATGCATTTATATTACAAGTGATGTTGACTTAATTTACGCAACACTAACATACATCCTCTGGATAGAGTGAATCTGTAAAATAAATGAAATGACCATTAGTAACATGTTTCAATACACATTTATTAAAAATGTAGTGTATTTTGTAAGCAATCATAGAAAATACAAAGGTGAAGCCAACACTGTAGTATGTTAAAGTACAGCAACTGACATCAACTACATGCTAGTTCCTGTAGAATTACATTGAATTTCTGAAAAAAAATAAAATAAATAAAGACAAATTTTTTAGTGATCTCTGGACTTTGCTTTATTTGTACATTGACTATTAAAGTTCCTAGGCATTTTTGACAGGTGTGATTGACAGCTTGCTTCTCTGCCAAAATGAACCTCTTTACTCAGTTGAGATCCTTCACCGAAATGAATACAGCTTTTTTCTTTTTGTGACAGGCAGCTCCACTGTAGTTAATGAGTTCCAGTAATAAGACTGTCAAATGATTCTGTCATGCTAATGTTTGAAGTTTACTTTTTTGGAAGTTGGCATTTAGCATTAACTTACCCATCACCCCTTGTGTTACTCCAACTCCACCTTTTGTGGCAGAATATGGTCACTTCTAACACCAAAAAATCCTGGCTCTTAAAGTCAGTATTAAAACCTGTGGGATATGTCTCAGGAGCTGTCTACTTTACATATATGTGCAAACTTGACTCTGTAGATAAATAAATGTTTTCACTTGTTATATAAAGTACATACATCTTAGGCCACCTTTTGTTTTATTGTTTTTGCAGGGTTGAAATGACCATATTAATTTATATCTCATTCTTTTTTCTTCACATACAACAAGAAAATACATGGAATATATGAGATGGCCTCAAAAGATGCACAAGAAAGTGAAGTAAATGGTTCTAAAGGTTAAAGTGACTATTTATTGTGACCTCTGACTCCATGACAAGAGGCAGCACAAATGAACAAAGTGTTGAATTAAACCAAGTATAAAACATTTAAAAATTAATGCAATATATCTCGTATTGTTTAAACAGAAGGATTAAAGACCCGTTAAGTGCAAAGGGACGTCATACAACCTCTTTGGTTTATAGAAGCTGTAACTTTAGTTATTAATGCTGTGCATACTTCCCATATATCCAGATTGTATGTCAATACAGAAACTGAGAAATGCATTTGTGTGGTATTTACTGGGTTCCCACGGGGTCTTAAACGTCTTGAATTTCTAAATCTGCATTGAGTACCTTAAAATAGTCTTTAAAAGGTACTAAATTTGATATGGTAGGTCTTAAGTTATGTTACCGTAAACTTGTTGGCTGTATTGTGTTTAAATTTGTCTGGGAAATGTCCAAGCTGCAAAGAAAGTAACGTTAGTTGACTCAGTTCCACCTGTTCTAACCCTGACGATTTATATAGAAATTAGGAACCAACTAACTATCTCAGTAACTATCACTAACTTTACTGAAGTGATCACAGTACATTCAGCTCAACACACTTGCAGTAGAAAGCTGACTTTGGGAACTTTAAGGGACGGCTCACAAATGAAAAGTAAGCATAAGGAAGTGCAAATTTAATAATGCCTGGTTGGAGAAATGATCATTTTCCACCTGGTTGACACAAGTGCAGGGGAACGATTGTGAAATGGGCATTACATTCTGTTCTAAGTAGTCTTAAAAAATATTAAATTTAACTTGTAGAAACCTGTAGATACCCTGTATTCATAACTTTACAAACATAATGTTGGCCTAAGACTTATGCTCACCACTGTATATGTCCTGTTTATAATTCAGTATGTACACATGTAATATACAGGGTGTCCCAAAAAAAACTGACATCATTTGAGAAGTACATTTTGGAGTCTTTTTATGGTCAAGAGAAATTATACTTAATAGGATTTATTTCTGACATAAAATGTTTTATTCTACAAATTTCAAATGAAAAATTCTACGGATGGTAATTTCATAATGTTCCAAAGTTTTTAGAAATGTTCAACGTGCTCACCACATGTGACGCGGCACACATCAAATTGGTAGTGGAGTTCCTGCCACACTCACTGCAGCATGTCGTGTGTAACATTCGCCAGAGTATCAGTAATTCTTTTTTCCCCCACACAAACAGCCTTCCTCTTGAAGCTTGAAATCTTGAAACTAAATCAGCTTTCCTGTTTGTGCTTGTTTATGAAATTTTCTAACAAATTCATGTTGTGCATCCACATTTGACTGTGCCTGGGCATACCTCAATACACAGGACGCCTTTTCTGTTGCATTATTATTATTATTACACTATTTTGAGCAAAAAGAGCAAATGAATTTTAAAGAAATTATTAAGTGAAGAAATTAAGTCAAATTTTTTGGGACACCCTGTATTTGCTGATGACCAAATACAAGCAAAAGTCTGAAAAAATGGTCTGAAAAATGTCAAGAATGAACAAATGTTACCCCTTAACACATTGTGCTGCCCTGCACTAATTTACAGTAGTGAAAGTATAACCAGACTGTATTTCCAGCAGTCTTATTCACATCCCTCTGTATGCTAAGGAGCAGAATGAACATCTGCTGTTCACAACCCAGAAATCGCTCAGGGATGACCTCCCCTCAACTTCCCACCTTCTCCATATTGGAAACAGCTCTCATTAGCTTCTACTGTCTTAGTCACGGCCACAGATCAGCAATAGCATACTGCTGATCACTGACGCCATGACCTTCCAAGAGTCATTTATTACCTGAATAAGCAGCCATCCAGCTGCTCCATCTTCTGTGATTGTAGACGGTAGTACGTGCTTTTCTTATCAGTGTCTGTGGTTGTGAAAAGAATCCTGCATAAATGTGTCTCTAAACATCATCTTGTCTTTCCAGTGGGGAATATCCAGGTCTCCTGTTACAGGATTCTCAACAGTCTCTACTCTCTTGGCACCAGCAGCAGCGTCTACATGGAAGGGTACTTCTCTGCAAGCAATAAGAAGTCTGCATTAAACATCTGTAGTTTTATTTATTTTTACAGTAACTTTTAATCAGACATTTCTTACTTTTATATAAATGTTTTGAATTTATGTATACATGCAAATAATACAGTTAAAATGTAGAGGTGTATTTTAATTTTTTCTTGATGATTTACCAAAACTATTTGAGCATAAATCAAAGGAAGTAATTGAACCCTAGAGAGAAAGGAAGGCATCTTGCCAGTAGACTAATATGTATGTTAGAGTTTCTGATTTATAAGGTTTAAAATCATTTGAACATTAGTAATTTTGTGTGCCAATATAACTGTGTTTTTATTTAGACAAAGGTCAGCAGCAGGTGCATGCCTGGCAGCCCTTACCGGAGCTTTTCCTGTATGCTTCCTGGAGCCTGCACTAAATGAAAGCAACCCTTACTCTGTCTTCAACACCATGAATGCAATTCAAAGAAAAGGTATTAATAATAAATGCACTTGACAATTGTGAACACAGATAAATGTTTTATTTGCTCTTTTTATAGGGGTCGGAATAGAAATTTAGTTCCCAGTCCATCAGAATTATACATTTCAGAGATTATACTGCCTTTTATTAATACTGTTGTTTCTGTGTTGTCTGATGTTTTTGTTTTTGTTGCACATTGCTGAGCACTGGGATTTAATTAGCAGAGAGGAGGAGAATGTCCAAAACATGTTTTCATTGCAGAAAGAATGATGTTGACAGTAATATTTAGTAAAAAATCATTTAATATGTTCAACCGTCCTGTGCAACATTGACTTAAATTCCAGGAATACCAACAACAGGACAGTCTTTGCAATTCCCACTGCTTCCCAACCATGTATCCATGTCTCAGTTACATTAAATAACCTTGTGTGTACATCT
Organism: Fowleria isostigma; assembly: GCA_029814645.1. NCBI lineage: Eukaryota > Metazoa > Chordata > Actinopteri > Kurtiformes > Apogonidae > Fowleria > Fowleria isostigma. The sequence goes on from JAPTGZ010000008.1 coordinate 25,539,518, forward strand.
CTTTTTTTTCCAACGAGTCACTAATGAATCAGACCAATAAACAGGATCAATAATAACGCTGGTATCAATGAAACCTCAAAAATTCCTGCTTAATCTTTTTGTTCTTGATACCCTTGAAGCCTTCCCATCACTGCAGGCTAAATTTCTCCTTCTCAGCCTGATACCCTGTCTCTGTTTCTATAAGACCTGGGGCTGCCAGATCAGGTGGAGGACACTTGTCCCCTTCTACCCTCTCTGGAACAGGCTCTTGGAGAAGTGGAGGAATTGGCAAGTGTTGGGGCTGGAGCTCGCCAAGCTCCCTACATCCATGTCACGGAGGTCACGCTGCCCATGTTGTGCAGCTACATGTCCCATTGGTGGTGCTGGGGCCCTGAGGGCCAGCCAGACAGCCCAATCTGCAGTGCCGTCACACCTCAGCATGTCAGTGACCTGCTTGGCCACATCCTCTGCATCATCAACAACCATGTGGGAGACGGCCAGGGCGACTGGATGAAACAACTAGCAGGTAATGCTGGATTTTTATGTGGATGTATATGTAGTTTTTACACTTATGCCTTTCACACCCTTTTCTTGCGACTAACAGTTCCTACTCATATCAGTTTTTTCTCAGCCAATCATATGCAACGCCCACACTGAACTTTTAAAGAGCAATTTTCTACCATTGATGGAGAAGTTGAGGAAAAGAGCTGAGTGTGTGCTGCTGGAGGAGGAGCAGATGAAGGCAGAGGGATGTGATGCAGCTGAAGCAGAGTTGCAGATCCAGGAGAAATTCAGTGTACTTGTGCGAGACCTCTACGCCTTCTATCCCCTCCTCATCCCATTTGTGGACTTAAATCGGTAAGACATACTCCCATGGAGAGGATGAGGCATTGGTTTTGAAACTCAAGGGGCACAGAAATAAGGGTTTAACTTTTAATTAGTATAATGCTAGTTGGTTGATAGAATGCTTTCTAGTGGAACAAAATACAGTTTAAAAGAATAAACAATCCAAGCAATTCAATGACACCTGTAAATCTCAATGAGCACATTGACTCCATACATATCCTTACAGTTTTTTTTGTAATAGTTATTGTAATATGTTTTTATTTTATTTTTTTAGACACTATTACTTATAGCAAAGTGACTTATAATAACAATAATTATTATTATTATAAAAGTGAAGTGCCTCTATGTGTGTGTGTGTGTGTGTGTGTGTGTCCAGGGATTCACACAAAATCCTGAAAAAGCTGACTGCTGCAGTTTGTCATACTTATGTATTTTTGGTCACGGAACCAACTAGCGAAAACAGCAGGTTGATAGGACCAATATTTTGGAAGATATTAGTAATTTTTAAAAAAATACAATAGCCTTACAATCACGTTGCTATGGCCAGAATGCTTTGGCCGTGACTGCTGGACAAATGTGGTATAGCATGTATGAATACACAACAGTACAGAAACTACCACATCTAGAACCTGTGGATCCCCACAGGTCAACACACTAGTTATTATTATTATTATTAGTAGTAGTAGTAGTAGTAGTAGTAGTGCTGTTAAAGATTAATTTTACTTCTAAATTGCCATGTAGACCCAAGAAAATTGAAATGAGTCCTACAATTCAAACATAAATACAACATAAACTCTATGCTGTATTCAATGTATGTTATGTATACATGTACAATAATCAGTACAGTTCATATACATCACATACATGTGTACACAGACATACATGGAAGGACTGCGCACATGTACAACAGAACGTACAAGTAGACTTGTAGACCGTGTATATAAAACTATACAAAG
>JAPTGZ010000008.1:25541308-25563390 GCA_029814645.1 Fowleria isostigma
TGTATTCATTGTATGTTATATTTGATTTTTTTCCTATACATACATATAAATATATATATATATATTTATTTAAAAAAAAAAAAAGACACCCAGGGTGTATCCTGCCTTCACCCATAGGTAGCTGGGATAGGCTCCAGCACCCTCCACAAGTCTAGTGAGGATAAAGCATGTTCAGAAGATGAATAAATGAATGAATATTTAAAAAAGAATGACATGGTGTGAAGCAACTGTTGTAGGTATAGTTTCAGTCCTATGTAGAGGTTCAGAGTGAGAATTTCATGACATTAATGTGATTTTTTTTTGCGTATCCTGTTTTAGAGCCAGCTGGCTGAGAGAATCACACCCAGATGCAGAGCAGCTGTTCAACATGGTGGCAGAGGTCTTTATATTCTGGGCCAAATCTCATGTGAGGATGGCACATAATAGTGTTGTCATTTATACCTTTTGTCAATAGCTTTGTCAATAGCATCCAATTTCCCACCTTGTAAACAATGCAATTTACACCTGTGTTTGCAACAGAACTTCAAATGGGAGGAACAGAACTATGTCGTCCAAAATGAAATCAACAACTTATCTTTTTTGGTGAACAGCAGGAGGATGTCCAAGGTGAGCAAAGACAAAGAAGTTTTCAGCTGTCATTGTAGTCTTTCAGGTGTTAATTTATCTCCATTGCTTTCCAATACTCAGTTTGACAATGAAAAGAGCGGCATGAAGCGGAAAGGGGATCGTTATTCCACGCACACATCTTTGATTGTAGCTTCCGTGAAGAGACTGATCCCTGTGGGACTCAGGGTTTGTTTTCCAAGCGACCAAAGCCTTATCGCATTGGCTAAGAGTGGTTTCATTCAGGTGGGCTGGATATGTGGACCAAATTAGCATTAATTTAAGCCCTATGATAATACCGCTCAAGATTTTAATCTCTGTGTAATATGTTTTTGCCTTTAATAAGGCTGACGGTGTATCAAGAAGTATCTGTTGAAGAAATTTAACATTGGTTCTTATTTGCGTTTGACAGAAGAACACTGAAGATGAGATTCGTGAGACTGTTTTGCAGTGCCTTTTACATCTTCAGAACAAGGTGAACACAATCGAGAGGATTTTCCAGCTTTATTTCATTCTGATAGATTGATTGCCTGTTTTTTGGTTGGTTTGTGTTCTAATTTTTTTTTTATATATTTATTTGTCACTATAACAAATTAAGTGCAAATGACAAAAATAGGAGACATTCTGGTTTTCTTCTCTCAGATCCCTGGAGAACAAATTAAGTGTGTATTATTCTTACATCCTTGTCATTTTCTGCATATTCATTGACATGCCTGAGTACATATGACTTTTAATTTGCAGAAGCCAACAAGTGCGTGGTGAATTAAATTGAAGAATGCTCTCAAAGCTTGAGCAATCCAAAGCCTTTTTCTAATAATTTCTGTCAAAAACTCATTGTGCACCACAGACATGAAAGTGACATCCACACTCTTCTGTACAAAATGTGTCTGTTAATATTTGTATCATTATAACTCACTGATAGATATGTTTCTCAGTTTTCATTAATATTCTTTTAAACATATTTTTAAAGGAAATTTCTTTTAAAGGTAAAGTAGGAGATTTTTTTCCTGGAGCATTTTTTATGCTTAAAATCCCCTTCACACCCTGATTCCAACCAAGTGATTAAATGTTCTAACACAAAAACAAAAATTTTTAGTCACCTGTGGAATGGACATGACTGAAAAAAGACTGTCCAATCATTGTAACACGCCCATCGATATGATTGAATGGTGATACGTCTATCAAACTCAACTGAAATTTGTGCCCCCCCCACATATCCATTTTTGTGTGCAGTAGTGATCTTAGATACCACGGATTTCCTTTTTGATTTGATCCCAAGTACAATTCAGGCTCGTATCAGTGATACCGATCCGATACTGATACTTTACAAATGTACAAATACACAATGTCTGGAAAATCCGACAAACATAAGAGTGAAATACACAGATTACAGCGTTAAAAGCAAACTTTAGTGGGCTGCTAGCCTACTAGGGCCTGATGATGCACAGTGCTCATGAACCAGGAACAAGCACTGCACATTCAGGTACTTTGGAGGCATGGCTTTGAGAGGGAGGTTTGAAGAAAGGCGTTTGGACTTTTGAATTGTGTATTTACAAAATGTAGCTTGCTCAAACCGTTTTTCCAGGATCTCCTACCCTACCTTTGAACAGATATTTTAATAAAAGTTGTACACCATCTCTATATTATTTTGGGGACTAAATAAAGTAAATAAAACCTGATGATGATGATTAATGATGTTTACCTGTGGTCCATTTAGGAACATACTTTTTCATTCTGACTTCCTAGTATTTTTAAAGGTTTTTATCCACTGCACCTCAACCATGTAGTTATTCTAACACCTTGAAGCAAAGAATTTAGATCATTTTTTCTTTTCTTTTTTTTTTTGGTTTTAAAGGCTTCAGAGTGCTCATGGAAGGACATCCTTTATGCAGAAAACCCAGCCTGGCAGGAGCTCACGTTCGATGTAGAGACAACTGTCAACAGAATTCTGAGAGTAGCTCGAGTCCTTTATCATCTAGACCAGGTGGGAGTAAAAAGATACAGAGGCATCATTGTTTTATGTGTCGGTATGATGCTTTTTAATTTGCTTTTTTAAAATTTGGTTAAAGTTCTATTATGTTATGATATTGTCTCTGTGAATGTGTCTACTGTTTACATAAGAGCCTACACTCATTATGATGCAGCTTCCTTAAGAGGCAAGGTCTCTATATACACTGCCTGGCCAAAAAAAAAAAAATTCATTATCTTGATTTAACTAAGAAAATGATGATTACTGCCGTGATTAATGTTTCAGCTGTGAAAAGGTCTTTAATCCTGAGTGAGTAGCTTCTCATTTCTTAAACAACCATCCGTTTGATGGAGAGCATAAAGACTGGACTCTGTTTCAATGGATAAAGGTCTTGTGGTCTGATGAGACCACAATGACCTTGTTCCAGAATGATAGATGCATCAGGGTGAGAAGAAAAGTGGATGAAAACCCATCACAAACCCATCATACCTAATTTCTACAAAAGAAGTTGGTCAGATCTAGGTTTAGCAATGTTACATGTCCAAAAAAATGATCTCAGCTGGATCGGTCGACTTTTTCTATCCTGACATAGATATATTCCAAGCAGGGAATGCCAGGATTCATCAGCCTTGACCCATAAGGACCCGATGTGACATTTGTGTCAGTTCCCAAAAGAATTTTTCCTCTATATTTAACCGCCCTTAAGTGGTTTATCACCATTTATTGTAATATTATCCTCTTTATTTTGCTTTTCTTTTTTTTTTTTCAGTATAAATCCTGTATTTAACATTTACTGTATTTTTTGGACTATAAGTCGCACCGGAATATAAGTCGCACCTGTCAACAAAATGGATCACAAAGAAAAAAAAACAAAAACCCACATATAAGTCGAACCGGAGTATAAATTGCAGGACCAGCCAAACCATGAAAAGAAATGCAACTTATACTCAGAAAAATACAGTAATTTACTAATTATGTAGGTGTTCATAAAAGCTCAGAGTGAAGTTGAGGATTACTATATCAAAAATACAGGAAACTGAAGAAAAAGTGACTTTTTCAATCAAATATATCATTAACTGAACATAAACCAAGCATCTCCATCCACTGTCATTGGTCAGACTCCATGGGTTTTACTGGTGGATTAATGTTAGAGATAATAGCGTTTCCACGTACACTACAGAGCCTCTGAACATCCATATGGGTCATATCTGGTGACCATGAAAAAATGACAAACTGCATTCTACACCAATTATTTACGCGTATTGATAGAATTAGACAGGTATTAAACAGTTTAGATTGGTAGATGATTTTGGTAGGTGGTGAATGTTTGGGTCTTTATGGGTCAAATTGATTTAAAAGCAAAAGGGGTTCAGGGAGCATGAGACACCACTTTCACATATGGATTGGCCACCACAGAGTCCAGACATGAACACCACTGGAAATCTTTGGAATGTGCTGGAGAACCACCTTACACAGTGGTCCAACTGTCCTATCAGCAACAAATTAATGGACTGTTGTGAATATTGAGGAGTGGGCAATGTGTGGCATATACAGTACTACAGCAAATGCATCCCACAAACAAATTCAAAGCCAGTCTAACAGAATAATGTGTGTTTTTTTTCTCCGGCTCAACATGGTTCTCTAACTGGGCAGTTAAATAAGACTTATTTTGTTTTATATAAGAGACTGATGCGCTTGTACTTGTTAAAAAACAGTGCACGGTTTGCAAAAATTCAGTGCAGACCTTTCTAGTAAATGATATAGTGCTGATTTTGAGTTCACTGACCTAATTAGTTTGCTCTGCATCATTTATAGACCCTGTCAAAGTAATTACAAGCACATAATTGTAGCCTTGCATGGTCACTGCATTAAAATCTGACACTTTTAATTAAAAGGGCTGTTTTATTTCATTTTGGAAAAACAGTATTATATTTGAAAGAAGATTGGTTTCACTATTAATGAGAAGTAAATGGAAGATTTCCACTGAAAATGCTCACAATGTTGAACTTTCCTGTGACTTGTTGCATTCTTTGTCTTTGGGATTGGGTTCAGGTGGAGCACCCACAGCGAAACAGAAAAGCCGCCTGGAAAAAGGTCTTATCCAAACAAAGGAAGCGTGCGGTCGTGGCCTGCCTAAGGATGGCTCCGCTTTACAACCTTCCAAGGTATAAACACAGGATATATAATGTTTTGCATGCACAACGAAGCTCAGTGTTTTTGCCATTTATATGGAGCTTTCACTAAAATGAAGAAATAGAAGAAAGTGATGTGGAGAAATTTCACATCCCACAATGGTAATTCACTCTTTTATATTAGCTATGCAGACTAAGAATCTGAGCATAAAATCATACATCTCATACAGCATATTTTAAAGGACAAAAGGTTTCAGTAGTGTAAACGCCAGCTCTGTATTGTGCTGACAGCATGACTGAGATGGAGAGGTAATGTATAATTACACTATCAGTCTCAAACATGTCAGGTCCAAAGGGAGCAGAACCATTAGCATATGAAAAACCTCTGGCTGTATGTGGTTAGTGGGTGAGTGTGAGTTTTCTTGGATGTTGTGAATTATTCCAGTCGTGTAGACCTATTTGCTCTTTGGTGGATGTGACAATCATAATCGCAATAATAGACTGTGATTCAGGAGTAATAATAGATATAATGAGATGTCTTTCATGGTTTAAAAGTTTGATTTTGTGGGGTTTTTTTGTTGTTTTTTTTAACTTTTCTCCAATGCAAGTAAAATAAATGGACATCCTTGATTGTCTCTTTTGTTATACCACTTAAAAGATAAGGTAGGGTCAGTGCGATTTGTTATAACACCTCATAGAAAAAACTCTCAGTAACAGAACAGAACAATAATAATAGAAGCAATTCTTTCCCAGGCACAGAGCTGTTAACCTATTCCTCCAAGGATACAACAAATCCTGGATATCAACGGAGGACTACAACTGTGAAGGGAAGCTTGTGGAAGATTTAACTGTGAGTGTTAGTGGAATAGTTTTCATGACACTGCAGGCACTTTTAAGTTTTTGTGTTTTTTACAGGATATAATGGTCAGTTTACAATCACTGAATTAACCCATAAAGACCCAAATATCCACCATCTACCAAAATCATGTACTGATGTAACTGTTTAATCATGTTGATCCATTAATCTTATAAATTCATGTAAATAATTGGTGTAAAATGCATTTTTTTTTAATCTCTTCATGGTCATCAGATATGACCCATTTGGACATTCATAGACTTCGTAGTGAAGGTGATAACACCGTCATCTTTTACAACATTGATTCACCAGTAAAACCCATGGCGTTGGATCAGTGACAGTTAATGGAGACACTTTTGCTAAAAAAGTCACTTTTTCTTCGATTTTCTCTGTTTTGATTATAACCCTCAACTTTACTCTGAGCTTTTATGAACATCTACATGTATAATAAATTAAATGTTGGAAAATATCTGCTTTTCACAGAAAAAAAAACACAAAATACAGAATGTAATATTACAATAACTGGTAAAACCACTTAAGGATGGTTAAATCTAGAGAAAGATTAATTTAGGAACAGCAACAAATGTCACACTGGGTCTTTCTGGGTTAAAGCAAAGCATTAAAAAATATATTAACCACCTTTACACCATCATTAAAATAGCGATGATGTTCAGCATCTGAGCAATTTTTTGTTTTAGATTAGCCTCCTCTGGGCTCTAAGCACATTCCAGTTTTCAGCAATAATGCTAATTTTACACAACAAACCGTAAACATTAAATATAGTCTAATATTTACAGTGACTGTATAGATTTATAGTCATACAAAGGGTGTGATTTAAATTGTATGGAGAGATCAGATTTATATTTTATGTATTGTCAAACAACAACATTTTACATATAAAACATTTATCAGTCTGACAGGATGTACACTGTGTGGCATCAAGAAGTACAATAGTGTATATATGATAGTGTTTAGGATGTAATTTAAAGGTTAATCAGCCATGAGGGGTTGTGGACAGCCAGTGTGAGTCATTAGTTATTAACACACATCGGTGTCTTAACTCTCTGTTTGTACTGCAGGAGGGTGAAATGATGAAGCAGTGTGGAGGCGACACAGAGGAAGAAGAGGATGTGGAAATAGGTGTCAAACCAATCGATCCCCTCCTACAACTCATCACACTCTTTAGTCAAAGCGCCCAGATAGAGAGGTGTGTGTTCTAACATGTGGTAAACTCATCACATGCTGTATAATCATTACATTCTTACACCACTGCTTAAAACCCATCATCAAGACAATCATTATTTGTCAGATTCATGTTCTTGTCTGTCCTTAAAACTGTCCAAGAAAGCAGTTTTTTAGAATAGATGTGCCTGAGTAGTATAATTTTTCTGTCAGGGTTGTTTATTGATGGATTATTTGTGAAGCATGATTTAATGTATGGCTGAGTCCTGCCACTATTGTTTGTCACTCGAGGAAACACCCCTGAGGACGCATGCCAATAAATGTTATATCTGTCTTGTTCACAGGAAGCTTGGCGATGATAACCTCTACGTGTCTTATGTTGCTATTATGGCAAAGGTAATAGTATAAAAGTGTTACTTTCTAGAGGGAGAATTTGTTCAGACACTGTTACAAAAGTAAAATATGTGAGATGCGGAAATAAAAGACAGTCTATAATATTTAAATGAGACTGTTGTTAAAGCTGCAGGAGGTGAAATCAGGGGTAAAAAACCAAAATGAAAACACACATCATCTTTCTGCAAGTCTCTACTGATTATTGAAAGAAATAGATTAAATACAGGTGATCTGGCATCATTTCACTGCTGTTATGGAAAAGTGAAGCCTTTTTTTTTTTTTTTCAGGTTCCAAGACAGAGTAGAGCAGGGGGTCAATTAAAAAAAAAAAAAAAAGAAAAGAAAAATATGGATTTTTAAAAGCACAACATGGATGTATCATACAGTGTGTACATTTTTGCTGTCCTTCTTAACCCATAAGGAACCAGGGTGACGTTTGTAGCACATCCCAAATAATTTTTTTTATCTATATGTAACCATCCTTAAGTGGTTTATCACCATTTATTGTAATAATATTGTCTGTATTTTGTGATTTTTTTTTTTTTCAGTGAAAATTAGATATTTTCCAACATTTACTTTACTAATCATGTAGATGTTCATAAAAGTTTAGAGTAAAGTTGAGGGTTATTTAAAAAATGTAGAAAAAGGGATTTTTTTTTAGCAAATCTATGATTAACTGAACATAAACCCGATGTGTCCATCCACTGTCATTGATCCAACTCCATGGGTTTTACTGGTGAATCAGTGTTGGAGAAGATGACAGTGTTTCCACAGTAACTACGGAGCCTCTGAACATCCAAACGGGTCATATCTGATGACCATGAAAAGATGAATTACTGCATCTACACCAATTATTGACATGTATCAGTGGATAAACATAGATTAATCAGTTTACATCAATAGATGATTTTGGTAGATGGTGTATTTTGGGTCTTTATGGGTTAAAATAAGTTCCCGCCTAAACTTAGAGATAAACATAAACATGTGACTATATATACCAAAAGACATCAGGAATATAAACAGGACACACATAGTATTTACACAAATTCCAGATGTAAAAATATAACAAATGAAAAATAAATAAATAAAATAACATTAAATTAAAAAAAACAAAGAAATACAATATGTACAATACCTACAGTTATCTAGGTGATGAGTGGTGATATGGTATTAAAGACTAAAATCATGATAAAATGCTCATTCTTTAAGTGTCAGTGTATTTTAGAAAAGGCTGCCATGCTTTATGGAATTTTGCAGTCGATCCTGCTAACGTACATCTCATCTTCTCTATACGTTAAAACCTTATGATGCCTGTAATCAAGTGATCATGTGGGGGAAGGGTTTCCTGTGTTCACGGGGGGGAATTTTAGGTTGTATTTCACAGTATCTAATCAGTGATCAGTAATCACAGCTGTCAATCAAGTATTTGACCCCCTATTTGTCTGAAAACACCTGCAATTAGATAAAATCAGAGAGATTCAGAAGGTTTGAGTCCTCAGACCATATGAACTACACTATGGTCAAAGATAATAATTAATTTTTGCCCAATGGCACCAAAAAAAAAAAAAAAAAAGTCGACTACTGCAGCTTGAAAACAGACTTTTATTAAAACCTCAGTGCAGTTCATAAAATTATGCAAAATGGTGGAAAGAATTCCTGTCACTAGTAGGAACAGTGGGATTATACATTTTATGTTTTATGTATGTGTCTTTCTGCATTCTCAGAGCTGCTACAGAGAGCAAGATGATAATGAAGAGCAGCCAGTGGAAAGCTTTGAAGTAAGAATGAGCTCTTACGTTGGCACCAGGTCATTAATGACTTTAGAATGATAGTTGTTGAATAACATGCCTGCATTATTTAATTATGAATAGCTAAAGTGTCCACAATCATTTCTGAGGAATAATGCGGTATATTACCAAACAATTGAAGGGAAAACATTAGTAGTGGTGCTACACTGGGTCAAGAATGAACACTGTAGATATGTGTAAAGGAATCATCCACTGATTAAGGACAAGTATGAAAAAAAAAATAAATACAGAAACAAGAAAAAAGACTGTCATGGCTTGTCAGTGGTCAATGTCTCCTAAAATATATAAATGTTTGCCATTTATATATTATATATATATTTTATATATAAAAAACGTCAGAAGAACAGTCTGAGTCACCCCGATAAAGAGACTCTGCAGTCGAAGCTACGCAGAGACATTTTCTGTGGTGGTTATTTATTTATTTTTTTTACATTCATATATTTTTTGTGCATTGACCACCGATAATATGTGACAGTCTTTGCTCTTTCTGTATTTTCATCATCTGGTATTTGTTCTCTTGGTATTTTGTTATATCTAAAAGGCACAATATACCTCCAAAATGTTAAATACAAGACATTTAGTACATAGAGTATGTGTATAGACTAACAAACAACTAAGTGATAATGAATTGACTTCTCTGTGGGCCAGGAAAAGGAGATGGAAAAGCAGAAATTACTGTACCAGCAGGAAAGGCTGCATCATCGCGGAGTGTCTGAAATGGTCTTGCAGGCAATCAGTGCCAGTAAAGGTGGGAAAGATTAAACACTGAGAAATAAACTCAGATTGAAGCTGAATCTGTTGACTCAAGACTCATTTTCTGTTAGTAACCTGTCGTTGCTTCGGATGAGGTAATTCACCAACAGGAGACTTAACTTTGACTGCATATTGAACTGAAGTAACAAAACACAGTTACTAAGATGGCCTAGAAGGGATTTTTCTTCGTCAACATTGTACATATTGTACATTTTCTTTACCATCAGGATCCATGGACTCCATGATTGGCCCTACACTGAAGCTGGGCATCGCAGTTCTCAATGGAGGGAATGAAACTGTTCAGCAGGTTCAATACTACCACTTGCTACCACAAGCTTTTTCTGCCTACTCCCTTATTCATATCACCTAACAAAATGAAATATAATATCTACCAATGCCTTTTGCTTAGTAACAATTACAGCAACAAAAAAACTAAACAATTTAATAGTTTGAATTGTGGAAAAATTAACATTTACATTCTTCAAATGTTTTCATAACATTTCTTTTAAACCTAGCTTTTTAACATAAATAACATTGTACAGTCTTTTAACTCAGGATTTAACTTGTTCCCAATATTTACTCCAACAGAAAGAAAAAAATTGCTTCATATTTGTTATAGCATAAGGTCTTTTAAACACATTACTTCCTCTGAAATTATAAAAATTTTCCTTCATTTTAACTCTTTCCTCCTTGGACGCCTACTAGGAACAACCCATATAAATTACTATGGAACATTTTGTTTTTTCCGGTGTGTTGTTTCTTTTTCTGGTGGCTACAATTGTCACTACTTCTGCAAACTTCCGGGAAAAGCCAGTGAAAATGTATTATTATTAAATTTTTTTTATTTATTTTTTAAATGAAAAACAAAACAAAAAGTACTACATAATGAATGGCAATAAAAATGCAATATATAAATTAATAAAAAATAATAATAATAAAAAAAAAATATTTAAAAATAAAAAAATAAAGAACAAAATAAAAAACAACAACAACAACAAAAAAAGAAAATGTATTATTTAATCCTATTGGTTGGCCTAATCTGGGTTGTGGTCACCTCCACTTATCACAACATCTGTTTAAAAAACATCTGTTTGAAAAACAGAACCTGTTCTTATGGTCGTCAAGTCAGGTCTTTAGTGATATAAAAGAGGTGTCAACACTCATCATAAAGTACGGGTACGGGGGGTGTCATCAAATGTCATCTTTGTGGGGGAAAGAGTTAAACAAGCTCTGAATATGAACAGGCAACTGATTATTTTTTATTTTGAACATAAATTGGGCAGTTTTTTGAAATGGACTAAGTCACTAAACTTTAAGGCTTTTAACTTGATAATAAAACTGATTTGTGTGTTCCCTATAGGAGGCTTTACTAATCATTCGTATTGCCCTTTTCTGAATAATGGAAATTGGATTTGTATTAGTTTTATAAGTATTGCCCCACACCATTAAAACAGTATTAAATACCATGACGCAAAAGAAACCATAGAAATTAAACAGATTATGCTATGGTGAGATTCAATAAGGACATACATTGTTTAAGCCAGAAAATAAGGTCGTGGCATACGCTTGATTAAACTGATTAATGTTTTCAAGCTTTACTGACAAATAATGAATACTAATAGATAAATTAAGTCAAATGAATGTTTCTCATGGTCAGACAGTATGGTATGACTCACACCTGCACTTCAGATATACCTCAAATGAATTCCTGTAAGTTTGTGGATGTTGTTTAAAAACTTAAATATCAAGTTCTTATGTACTTGTTAAAAGGCTGCCTTGACTGCAAATGACTTTCCTCCAGCTTTTGAATGTTTTTTCTGTTAAAATCATCCCACACAAGTGATTGTTTTCTTGAGAAGCTGCCTCGACTCAAAAGAACTGTAGCAGACTTCAATCATAAATTAATCTTATCACCTTTAGTTTTGACCCTACTCCACAGAACACTGACCTATGATGCTTTTTTTTTTGCTTTTTTTTGATAGAAAATGCTGGATTACCTGAAAGAGAAGCGAGATGTGGGCTTCTTTCAGAGTATGGCTGGACTCATGCGGTCATGCAGGTGAGTAAATATATGAACATGTCCTGATGAATCCCATCAAATATTAAAGGTTTGATTTAACTATTGATGAAAACGGTCCAAACTGCGTCATTTCGTGGCGCACATGTGTGCTCTTATTGTATTTGCGTTGCGGTTTCCTCTATACAGTGTTCTGGATCTGAATGCATTTGAGAGGCAGAACAAGGCAGAAGGATTAGGCATGGCCATGGACGAGCGCTCAGGTACTGTATTCATATGGAAATAAAAAATCCATTTCTGGCAAACAGTGTCGGGTCATAGCTGTGGAGACAGCTGTAAGATCCCTGGCCTTAAACATGTTCTATATTCATACCCTAAATCCCTTTTTTCTTTTCTTTTTCTGGCATTTATATTATCAATGTCCATCAGTCAAAGGTATTCTGAAAGGTATTTCTTTGTTGTCTCCCCTCTCTATCTGAATTTTTTTTCTCGCCTGTCATATACAATTTTTCTTTGAATAAAAACTGGTCGTCAAGAGCTGTGCCCATGATAATGGCTTGGAGCTCAGTCGATACAAACAAATAAAGCCTGGCCCCCAAATATAGAACTCCTGGTTTCTGACATACAATAATGTGTATATCAGTGAAGCATAATATATGTTCCCACAGCTTTGGTTCAGTACTGGGGTGTTAAACTCAGGGGCCACATACAGTCCAATTTGATCTCAAATGGGTCAGACGAGTAAAATAATAACATAATAGCCTATAAATAATGCAAACTGTCGATGTTTTAATGCAATAAAGTAAAGTAAAATTGTGAAAATATTAACATTTACAAGTTATCTTTTGAAATTTCTTAAGAGAAATAAATGTAATTTTAACAGTGTTATGTCTTAACATTTGTACATGAACATTACAGATTTTGTGGATTTATAAAGGCAGAAAACCTTTACTAAAAGGCATAATGTTTACATTTTGGAGTTTGGAATTTGGGGTTGTTTATATGTTTGTTTATAATGATGATATTTTACTAGTTGAACCCTCTTGAGATCAAATTGGCTTGAGATGAGTTTGACACCTGTGATTGTCACTATCTGCAGTGGAATTTTTGCACTTTTGCACAAATTCATCCCAGATTTTCCAGATTGGAACCATTTTTAGAACATAATTGTTTAGGATTAGTATTACTGTTAAGTTACAGCCACTGCAGGTGTATGTGTATTTGAGTTTCATTGCAGGTTTTTTTTAGTGTCACTCAATCTACAACAATCATGGTAGCAAAATACAAGATTTACAGAAGTAACAAAGTTTAACACCACTGATCGCCATTAGACTTGCATGAAACCTGTGTCTATAAAAAAAGGCTTGACGTTTTCTCCTTGAGTCTTTGTCTGGTCTCATTTATTTTACCTTCTAGTTTAATCATGATTTACTTTATTTGTTAAACCTTTACTTAAGGAAGAACGTATGTTTTTCAAGAGAAAACCTCACCAAGAGGGCACACCAGTCTATGCAAAATTCATGAAATGAATCGTAACACAAACATGCCAGGATATAGCACAAGTTGAAAAGCAAGAGGTTATAAAAAAGAAAGATGAAAAGGAAAAATAAACTACTTAAAAAAAAATCCATCTTAGGAATAATAATAGAGTTTAAATTCACCAAAGAAGGCACAATCATTAAGGTCCGAAATATTTTTAAGGTTATTCTATGATCTAACATCAAAATAAAAGCTCTCTTGTCTATATAAATTCTAGGAACTTTGTATAGAAGGTAGAAGAGCAAACGTTATAAATAAAATAAATTGATAGGTGATATTCCACAAATAAGATGAGAAAACAGCAGCTTTCAGTCCAAAGTGTACTGTGGTCCATATTTACTTTATTGCGATGTTAATAATATTTTAGGCCTATGTTGTCCAGAAAGTTGCAATAATTCTTTTTTCTGTTCCTTCCTATTTATATCCTTTTTATACGTAGTGCGATGATTATGTATTGAGTCCCAGTTATAATTTTTCTATGAAGTATAAATCACATTGTTACAATCATTTCATGAGAGGAGATGAACATATTTTCTTCCAACTTTATATGCAACAGTGTAGAAGAAGTGTTGGCCTTTGGAGCTTCTGTTTATTGAATAAACATTTTTTTTTTTTTTTTTTTTACCATGGTTGTTAATATGTTAGTCAAAAGTGACCTCTGTCCACTTCTTATATAGACTCTATAGTATCACTCTCTTTCAGAATACTGTTATATAAGTGTTCTTTTCAGGACCTGGGACCTATGCACCTCCTTTTGACTCTGTTAACAGGCTGTACAATATTGATCTCTTGACACAGTATTTGGTTCAATCTCCCCTGCTGTATTTCTCCATTTGTTGCACTTCTATCTGTCTATTATTTATTTCCGCCTTCTGGCTTTTCTTCCCAGGAGAGATGGTGATACCTGACAAAGACCTGACCTGTGACCTTTTCCGTTTCCTACAGCTCCTCTGTGAAGGACACAACTCAGGTCATTGCCTTTATGTGGGATCTATCTACACACCTGCTTTAACAAGTTTTTAATATTGATCTTTACAAATAAAACATTTGTTATGTATTGTTTTTTTCTACCTCACTTCCACACAAGAAATGAAAGCAGGCAGACATTAATAGGCTATTATATTTGCTGTAAAAGACATTTGTTGTTTGGATTTGCACCATTTAATAGGTTCCATTTTCCAAAATCAAAGTCCACACAAGATAAATTACATCGCAGTGCTTCTTTGAGTTTCCATTTAACATGCTCATTAAAGTTTATTCATGATGCAGAATTTCAGAACTATTTGAGAACACAGACGGGGAACAACATGACTGTAAACATCATTATATCCACCGTGGACTATTTACTGAGAGTACAGGTAAGATCACATGACTGTTCCTCTACAATGCTGGTCTATCAAGCAAATCCATATCATACTGATACTGCAAACTGTAACACGAAAACAAATGTATGTTTCACCCATTCAGTATTCATATTGTTCTGATCTATTCAAGGTTTGCTTAAAATGTGAAACATTAAAGGTGTAAAGATACATGATATTTTGTTCATGTGAATGACACAAGATTTCACATTACTTTTTAAGGAAACTAAAATTACAAAAAATATGACTGGACAAACAGACTTTATGATTTAACAGAGTTACAAAACAATGCAGGTGCATTTTGAAATGTTTTATAACTTCTATCCATGCATGACTTAAGCATGTGCTTTGACCTGTTTAACTTCATTCCACAAATAAAATTAAATATAATTTTTTTTTAAAGGGCAAAGGATTTGTGCAAATTTGTAAAATGGCCTCATATCAGCTGGAAGTTTAAGTGCAAAGGTGTCTGTCAGTATCAGTGATTCATGTAGAACTGATCTCTACGTGGTCTGGATATGTTGCCAATTCATTCACTGACAGCCACTGTTCAGGGCTGTCAAACACTCACAAAAAAAACTACTAGACCATCAAAAGTCATCAGAAAGAATTCTTATTCTTTTCGTCTGTGTATCATGTGTGTAATCTGGTGTGTGCATGCACGGTTTGGTGGGGTAGGGGGGTTGACTGGTTTCCATTGTACACGTTCTGAGTATGTGTTAATAGAAAAGTACTATATAAATCGAATCCAATATTATTATCAGTATTATTATTAGAATAATAATGATTATTATCATCATTCTGTTCTACTTATAATACTTATGTTCTGTGCCACAAGTCCCTCACAATTGTTACACGTGGCACAGACTGCAGAAGTAAAAGTAAAACTTTACACATATTGCACTTTAACTAATGTAATAATGCACTGCACTTTTATTCTGTTTAATTATATATTTTATTCTGGATGGTTTTATTCTGATTCTTATTGGTAAGGGAGACTAATAAAGACACGTTGACCTTGACCTTAACACTCTACAAGTTTCACTGCTGTGAATCTCACTTACCTTTTCCCTACCTCCTGAATTTTCGCAAACTTTCATTTTGAAGGTGGCAGGATGTTTGCCCACGAGATAGCTTTTCACTCAATGAGAAATATCACTATTTAATCTCGTCGCACCCCTAGTAAACATGAATTTTGTCTCGTATCACACACACACACACACACACACACACACACACACACACAATTTCTTTTGATATTGTCTGTGCTTACCGCAGGAGTCAATTAGTGACTTTTACTGGTACTACTCTGGGAAGGATGTGATTGATGAAACTGGCCAGTATAACTTCTCCAAAGCCATAGAAGTGGCCAAGCAGGTGTTCAACACACTCACCGAGTACATACAGGTTCGTCATTTTCCACTGCTGTGTGAGTGTGTTATTTGTATATGTCTGTCAGCCACTAGACACTATCAGTTAGCTTTGTCTTCTGTGTTTACACATTCATCTCTGCTACTGTGCTGAAACATTTCTTCGAATAAAGCAGTACATTATCTGTGCTTGAATCCAGGGCCCGTGTACTGGGAACCAGGAGAGTCTAGCACACAGTCGTCTGTGGGATGCTGTTGTGGGATTTCTCCACGTCTTTGCCCACATGCAGATGAAGCTCTCACAGGTAGAGGACTCTGGCTATTCACAATTTATTTGCATAT
Source organism: Fowleria isostigma (assembly GCA_029814645.1). Taxonomy (NCBI): domain Eukaryota; kingdom Metazoa; phylum Chordata; class Actinopteri; order Kurtiformes; family Apogonidae; genus Fowleria; species Fowleria isostigma. The sequence goes on from JAPTGZ010000008.1 coordinate 25,557,633, forward strand.
TTCCTGTATAATTCTGGTACTAATACAGCTGATAGTTTCTACACTAGTGATGTGCAAAGTAGTTCTTTTCAGTATCTCAAATCATCGGAACCAATTAATGAAAAAGATTAGATTTGTTCAATGAATCAGTTCAGTGCCTGAACAGGGTACATACATGATCCCCTGCTTCAGGAACTGGAAGTGCTGTAGCTTTGACAAACAGATTTTATAATTCTTTATTATTGAAAAGTTTCTTTGCTGAATATCGGAAATGAACCGTGGTGTTTTATCTCATTTAAGTCTTTTAATGACCTACAGTTTGGCATTTGGGTGCTTCTATGAAACTGGTTCCTACAAACAGGACAGAGGAGCTGAAAATTCAAACAAAATGTAGACTAATGTTATGAAGCAAGTTTGTAAGCACTTTAGGTCTATGTCTATTTTTAACCCTAGAACACTATCGCCGGGTGATTTTCACCCGATTTTCATGTTAAACCAATGGGACTAATTTTAGCGATAGTGTTCTAGGGTTAAAAATAAATATTCACTGACATGAAATAGAAACTATTTTTCAGATAAAATACATTTTGTATTATTGTATATATAAAAATCTGCATGTAACATGGTAAAAATATACATAAAAATTACATGTTACTATTTTTGAAATCTTTTTATTCTCTCACAGGTAACATTTTGGGAATTGAACTAATTATGCAAGGCAGAGTGTTTTACAAAAATCATCGCTGTTGCAAAAGCACTCGCAATTTATTTATGTTTAAATGGGCAGGTTCTGCATGTAACCCGAGTGGACACGATGAATTACGCACAAAACTTGAAATGAAACTGAAATTCAGGAAAAACCTGCATGTCTGGATAAGAAAAAAACACAAGGATCATCAAATTTAACACAGTGGCTTTATTTATAATATGTAAGACCATTTCAAGTCATGTTTTCCAGATCAAATACACTGACACCTAGGTGGCTTTTTCTGTCCCAATTTTGGTCCTGTTTTTGGCCTCAATATTTTATTAAAAAATAATTCATCCTAGGATGGTTCAGAGCAAGAGTATAATTTTTTTGCATATATCTGAGGTCATCATTAGATACATCCTGGGGGAAAATATGTCTCTATTTCATTATATTTTATATATTTATTATTGTGTATAAAAAGCTGGCAAAGTTTCAGGTACCAAAATGAACCCAGTTTCATAGAAGCACCCAGTACTTCTGAACTTGCAGGGTTTGATTCCAACATTTTAGCTGCTAATTGTCACTCAAGTCTCATGTTCACTGTTTAGTTTATTCACTGAACAAACTACGCAACATATAGTGCTCCTCCGCAATGAAAAGATCCAAGACAGACTTCAGAACTTGTATTTAACCACACTTTGTGAACATTGTGACACTACTACAAGTTCAGAAGAATAGACCATTGATCAGGACATTGATCATCTTGTGGTATATCCTGGCTACACTGGCCATTACCTTGGAGAAAATAACAACTGTGTATCCTGGTCAATGCTGTGCACATTCACTCACAACTGACTGAGAACCCGACTGAACAGATAAGCAGATCATTTCAGGAAAGGATTCAGTTCATTATGTTCACTCAGAGGATTTGTCCTATTGAACAAATTATTCATGAATGACACAATACCATTAATTATTTGTCTTAACGCAGAATGTAAAACGTGAGATTAATGGTAGGTTATTTAAAATTGATGTAAACTTTATGTATGCTGTCTTATTACCAGGACTCCAGGCAAATTGAGCTTTTGAAAGAACTCATGGATTTGCAGAAGGACATGGTTGTATTTTTGCTTTCTATGCTAGAAGGTAAGATCCTCCAAATCGTGTTGTTGCTTATATTTATTATGCCTTTTTCCATCAAAATACCAGGAACTTTATTATCAGTAACTTATTTACCAGAAACTTATTTGGGTAACAGAATTCCAAGGTAATTATGTTTCCATTGTACTCTGAAGTTCTGGGTAATTTATTCAAATCAGACTGATGACATATGGAGGAGTTGTAAAAGAAACTGCCCTAGAGTTTATATATATATATATATATATATATATGTGTGTGTGTGTGTGAGTGTGTGTGTACATATAAATATGTACATATAAATATGTATACACACACACACACACATATATATGTGTGTATTTGAGATGATTTGGGTTTAATGTTTTACTGGTTGTTGAATCACTTAATCCATCTGAAATACATTTAAGGTGAAGTTCACCATCATTACATATGGTTAATTTTTATGTAAAAATGATAGAAAATGTATTTTTAGAAAATGCAAAAAACAGCATTCTCCAGTACTTAGCCCCACCCCTCAAGAATTTCTGGTAATCTGAAAAGTACCACCTCCCTACCAGGAACTTCTGTGGGGAAAGTTTCTGGCCAAGAGGACTTTTTTTTTTTTACAAGGGATGATGGCAGAGATGGAAATGCACTGGGGTTTTTCAAAGTTCAGGGTAATGCTCAAAGTTCCTGTACAAGTTTCTGCACTGGAAAAAGGCCTATTGATAATTTTCCATTAGTTTTAGGTTCATCAACCTATTTACTTTCCCTACAGGCAATGTTGTTAATGGAACTATTGGAAAGCAGATGGTTGATATGCTGGTGGAGTCCTCAGCCAACGTGGAGATGATCCTCAAGTTCTTTGACATGTTTCTCAAACTTAAAGACCTCACCTCCTCAGTTGGCTTCAGGGAGTTTGACCCTGACTGTAAAGGGTGCATCCACAGGAAGGAATTCCAGAGAGCCATGGAAAACTGTAAACGTTTCTCCCAAACAGAAATTCAATTCCTTCTTTCCTGCATGGAGACGAGTGAAAGTGAAATTATGGATTATGATGTATTTGTGGATCGCTTCCATGAGCCGGCCAAAGACATTGGCTTCAGCATCGCTGTCCTGCTCACCAATTTGTCAGAACATATGCCTAATGACTCAAGACTGGGGACATTCTTGGAACTAGCAGAGTGTGTCTTGAGGTACTTCCAGCCCTATTTGGGGAGAATTGAGATCCTGGGCAGTGGGAAGCGCATTGAGCGTGTCTACTTTGAGATAAGTGAATCTAGCCGCACACAGTGGGAGAAGCCACAGGTCAAAGAATCCAAGAGGCAGTTCATTTTTGATGTGGTCAATGAGGGTGGAGATAAGGAGAAAATGGAGATGTTTGTCAATTTCTGCGAGGACACCATCTTTGAGATGCAGCTTGCAGCAGAGATATCTGGCTCTGACACTGGAGAAAGAAATGCAGAAAAAATTGAAAATGCAAAAAGTGAAGAGGAGATCCAGCAAAATAATGGATTCATCTCTATATATTATTGGCTGTTTCTGCTGCTATCTTTGTTTTCTGTCAGAAACTTAAAGGCACTGATGAAGATGACTCTTAGAGATATCCTAGTATCAATTCTTTTCCTTCTCAGATATATTTGCATGGCTGTGGTCCAGTGCATTTGTGTTGTCATTCGTAGTGTGGTATATGTGCTATACATTGCCTTTGTTAATGGTGGTCTCATAGAGGGAGCTAAGAGGATGAGGGTATCCGATTTGCTTGGTGGTATCTTTGAGCCAACACTCGACGAGGTCATGGAGGTGAGCAGTGTGCAGTGGCAAAAGAAATTTTCTGCCAGTTTTTCCTCCCAGAGAGAATTGAGGGAGATTGGGCAGGTGGCAACCATGACCTCCCCCAGGGAGATGGACACACTCTCAGACATATTTGGCCTTAAACTGAAGAAGGATGGAGGTCAATACAAACTTATAACACAAGATCTCACTGCCAGTCTGACGGACCTGTTCAGCACAACCACCAGGACCATTCCCCCCAGTGATTTTCCAGAGAAACATCAGGGCTTGGTATTATTTCACTCATTTATTTTGTGCTATAGCAGTTAAATTTTCATTTTAGATTTGATTTTAGATTGTTTGCATTTTCAGAAAGTTTTGGGTGTTTGATTTTGCATCATTGTCTGCCTAAATTTTGTACTGATATGTTCTAAATAAGCTTTTCTTCTTAATACAACAGTTTAATATAACCACTGAGAAAGAAATGGAAGATGGTAAAACACAGGGATGTGAAAAAACAGGGTGAGCCTCTTGGTTATTTATTACAGTATTATTCTGTTTGCTTGGACCAAAAATATTGATGAAATTGTAAGATATTTTTGTGAGAAGTTTTAGAGGATAGCTTAGTGGTTCAGAAAGGTGTAAAAAACAAAATGTAATGGATTTTGTGGCACAGTGTGGTGATTTAAAATTTAAAGACCTATTTTTGTGGGATATTTTTTTGTTATGAGACTGGTTCTCATGCTCTGTTTTTCGACTGTTTATAGGGGGAATGACTTCTCAAAGGAAAATGGAAAGAAGGCTGAGCCAAAATTGAGAGCCAAGAGTAGCTTCAATAAGTCAGAGGAACAAGAGCTCCAGCATTCTGCCTTCTGGGAAATGACTTTTAACAAGAGCCTGCTGGTAATGGACAAATACACTCATATATACCATATTTGCGCTTAGTTTGGGATTACTGAGTAACATAAGGATGCCAGGCACACTTGCTTCCACTTTACTTTGCACAAGTACATCCATACAGAAAACATCTTCATATTTTTTTCTTGTATTTACAGAATTACTTTGCAAGGAATTTTTATAACATGCGGCTTCTGGCTCTGGTTGTTGCCTTTGCAATCAACTTCATCTTGCTCTTCTATAAGGTGAGAGTATCCGCTTTTAGATGCAAAGAGGTTTTTCTAGTTTGTCGTATTTTCTCAGTTTACTGTCGTTGGAGCATTCCACCTGAAATAAAAATATCTTATGTGACAAAAAAAAAAAAAGTCTTTATATTTTAATGCAAACCTTGTGGTGCATTTTGTTAATAGTGTACAGAAAGGACACTTTCACCTCATTTGGTTTAGACTGGCAGACTTGAATAAATCTGAACCATATTTGCAGGTTTTTCACCAGAAATACAGAAATAGACCAAAATAACCAAATTAACAGTAAACAAACAATCAACACAAAGTACTGCAGATAAATAAAACTCCAAACTGAGAAGAATATTCATCAACTATTTTTGCCCCACTCTTTGTATTATATAAATTGGCTTGTCACCACACAGTAAGCCTGGCCATGCTGCATGGTATTTATTTTTCTTCTAGCTCCCCAATACTGTTATTATTTATTCCAGGTAGCATCCCCGCCTGCATCAAATGGGGACAAACAAGTGGTTGCAGCTGTTTACAGTGACGAACCAGAGTCTGCTGTTGAAGAGGACAATGAGGGCATGGTTTATTTTGTGCTGGAAGAAAGCAGTGGATACATGGAGCCATCCCTCCATTTCCTGGCTGTGGCACACACACTTATCTCCTTCGGTTGTATTATTGGTTACTACTGCCTTAAGGTATTTAGTTTTGGTGGGACATGTGGGCATAAAGTGTACCAAAAAACAAATAAATACTGACAGAAGCAGAGATATTTTAGTTTATAAACAGTGCATGTTGGTAGCTTTACACAGGTACTGGAGTAGTACTAGTGATAACAACCAACATTTAACTGGCAGGTACCATTGGCGGTCTTCAAACGTGAGAAGGAAGTGGCTCGGAGGCTGGAGTTTGATGGGTTGTATGTGACGGTACAGCCGCCGGAGGAGGATATTAAAGGCCAATGGGACCGACTCGTCATAAACACACCGTATGTTCACCCACCTATAAAATAAATAGCCTTCAAATAAATAACCATTTTTCATCTCAATATCTATATTTATATATA
>JAPTGZ010000008.1:25585253-25606959 GCA_029814645.1 Fowleria isostigma
AATCCTTCAAAAAAATCCTGGATCCAGATGGTGATCCGGATCACCTCCAAAATTTAATCATCTCTTCCTTGTCCCAGGGTGGACAATTCCTGAAAATTTTATTAAAATCCATCCATAACTTTTTGAGTTATACTGCACACAAACAGACAGACAAACAAACAAACAGACAAACCAGTGCCGGTAAAAACATAACCTCCTTGGCGGAGGTAAATATGCCTAACCCAAATGTGCAAATGTTGTTATGTAACTACTTATAGATGTAACAAATTAAGAACGGGCTGTAGAAACCCACTTGATTTTTGCCAAAATTAATATAACGATAGCTCCGCGGCACCTGGAGAGTTCACATTCAGACTATGGGCCAGATTTACTAAGATTCAATTTTTCTTGTAGTAATTTGTGTGTGCTATCTAGAATTTTGCGTGAAGGGCTGGACCGTAGTTTGTGGGTGATTTATCAAGATTTTCTGTGCTAGTGATTGCAGGTGCAAACATGTTAGAGACCGCCCTATTTAAATGAGGATTTTGTGTGTGTTTTCATGAACAGCGCTGCACAATGGAGACAGTACAACCAGGATACACCAGCGCTAATGGAAACAGTCCGCTACAACGATCCAGACGCAAGGAAATAAAAATTTGCCACGAGTTTTGTGATCACACATATTGCATTGGAGTCGTTCTTAAGGGTTGTGCACCTCAGGGAGAGGTGCGTCGCGGTACTTATGGGCCCTCGCTAATACCAATTATTCCCCCTGGTCTGACATATGAAATTGTTTGATTCATCTACCCAGCCCACCACTGCTGCTGCGAACGATGGCAGGCCAACCCCATCACATATCGCCCCTCTTAGAACATCGCTGGTCTTCCAAATGCTGTAAAAAGCAGCATTTTGGTAGTTTTGCACACTGTCATCAAAATGTCACCCCTTGGTGATGGATTTTTAAATCCCTTGACACAGGAGAGACAGCAGAGGCACGGAAACAAACCGCGCACAAACTTGGCTTCACTCTCTGTGCGAACTGTGATTTGAGTCCAGTCTTTCACTGCGTCTGGACAATTTGTGCAGCATGAATGACGCATTCTGCCAATAGAAACACCTTATAAGTCCGCCCTTCATTCAAAAACAGGCCGGTCTGTGGATCTCCATGCGTAATTCCTCCAGCATCTCCACAAGGCTATCATTTTGGAGAAAAAGTGATATGTTTTAATGAATCATTCCTTATTCATTCCAAAAAATGTGTAGAGGAGGATGAGGAGAGTAAAAAATGCATTTACAAATGCACGCAAACCTCCTTTGCACGTCCTTTTGAGATGTGTTAAATGTAGACGCAGTAAAATTGCATTCAGGTTTGATAAATCACGTTGCGTGTGCTGCATTCATATATTTACATTTTCTCCTCTCACTTGTGTGCCATCGCCCCATATTACCTATTCATTTTCCTAAACGTACGAACTGGCTCAGACGCACTATTTTGCACCTTTTTTTGCACACTGATAGTAAATCAGATTATACTTATTTTTGTGTGTAAAATGAGTTTTGCACACATTTTGATAGACGCAAACCTTTAGAAAATCTAGCCATTTGTGAATGATTAGGGTCCAATGTACACAAATAAATGCACCAAAATATGACCCCTTCTAGTATAAACTTGACTTCTGCTTCAGGTGGTCACAAAATCCCAACATCTTTTCCCACTCAGATGTAGTGACACTGAACATGTGTTCAGACATTTTTATGATTGATATTACATGCACCAGGAAAAGCCAGCTCCTTTGCACATTGTTTGATACTGTCATGAAAGCGTGAATCCGAAATTCCAAGCTTAGCAAGAAGGGCATTGTTTGAAGTACAGTTTTTGTGTACTGCAGTATAACCACAGCAACTATGTGAAACCTGATGCTTGCATTCAGTACATTGTTTTCCAAGGTTACTTGGCCATCTTTGCCACAATTATCAGTGGTTAACGTCTTGATTTTTTTTTCCCCCTCTTCTCCGTTTATCTGCACACAGCACACACTTTTACAGGCTTAGATCTTTTTATGTTATTGAAGCAGCCGAGTGCCACTTTCTTTTCTGAACTGCACTCACAGCAGATTATTATACCTGCTTTCTACGGAGTTCTTTAACAAAAGTGGCATCTATCAGTGTCATTCAACATATTACAAAAAGTAAGAGGGCCTGTCGTTGAAAAAAAAACCAAAAAACAAAACAGTAGATGTGCCCCTTCAACACATACTCAAATATATGCTGTGCCAAATTGGTCAAGCATCTTTTTTCAAAATTTTCAGCAGGAAATCTGTAAGACATAGATCCATCAACCATAGAATGTAGGTTTGCATAATCTAAATATATTTTGACATAATGTATGGGGCCCACAGTGAGGAATCTTGGAATTATGCGTGCACAGATGGCTTTATGTTGGCATTGTACAGCTGGATATGCATAAATGACACTCCACAATTACCATACAGGCGCATGTAGGGGGGTCATTTAGAATTTTCCTGCACATGCCTGTTGCTGTTTGGTAGATATTGCCTCTCCGCCGAGATGTGTCACAGAAATGTAATCTGAGTTATAAATCAATAAAAATGACAAGAGAAAAGAAAGTGAAGAAAAGAGAACAGCTGTGAATTTACCCATACCTGAGGCAAAGTGTCCTGAATTAAATATGAGCACTGAGTCCTTTTTGTTACTGCCTCTGATTTCAGCTGGAAGTTTCTCACTTTGTCAAACTATGACTGTTCTTATACTGTTGAACTTGAAGTGTCATCAGCAAAAGAAAAACAGTGTAGATTTTCAAGTGCTGGTAGTATACTTTAAAGGTCAAAAGAACAGTTTAGAGCAGGGGTCTCAAACAGTTCAAGGGCCACATTCAGCCAAATTTGATCTGAAGTGGGCCACACCAAGAAAATAATAACATAATAATTTATAAATAATGACAACTCCAAACTTTCCTCTGTGTTTTAGAGTGAAAAACGTAAAATGTACAATGGAAAAAATTTACATCTACAAACTATCCTTTAAAACAATGTGAGTAACATGAACAAACTGAAATTTCTTAAGGAAACTAAGTTCAATTTTCACAATATTATGTCTCAGTTTATCTTTTACAGATCATAGTGGATCTGCAATATACAAAACATTTAATAACAGGCAAAATATTAATAAACTTGCACTTCAGATATTGCAAAATGTTAATATTTGTTCATGTTATTCATGTTTTTTGTGAAATGATAGTTTTAGTGTAAATACAGTAAAATGACATGAAAATGTTTATATTTACAAAGAAAATCTGGGAGTTGTGAGTATTTCTAGATTATTAGGATTGTGTTTTACTGATCTGACCCACTTGAGATTGAATTGGTCTGTACATGGAACCTGAACTGTGTCATTTTTGGATTTCACAAACTCCTCCTGCGGGCTGGACCTGACCCTTTGGCAGGCTGCATTTGACCCCCGGGCTGCATGTTTGAGACCCCTGGTTTAGAGGTTCAGTGTGTATTAATCAGTGGCATCTAGTGGTGAAGTTGTACATTGCACTGCTGCGGCATCATCTTGATCTTGACCACAAAAAGCACAGGCCAACAGATTAACTCCTTTTACTATCCCCGTAGGATTATTCAGTCTCTGCATTTGACCCATTCTAAAATGTATACATAGCACCTAGCATTAGCAATTAGCACATTGTGAGCAGTGAGCTGCAATCAAAGGCACTGGGGACTGTTGGGATTCTACTTACAAATCTGACTCTATCCCCGTGTTTGTTATTTTGGTTATTACCTTGACCTTAAAAAGGACCTGAAACAGGGTTTAGCAATGAATCAATAATTTAATGAGCATTGATCAATCTTACACAGATCTGTGGTCTCCCAAGGTTACAGAGAATCACTTTACCTGGCCCACAGACATGAAGTCTCAAAACATACGACCATCTTCTCTGACTCGCCGTCCTCAAGAGCCCCAAAATACTTTTTCCCTACTTCTTTATACCCTTCCATGGGGTGTTGCCTTCCTACTCATAATTTCAGCCAATCCATTCACTTATCCCCCACACTACAGCTGTCCACTCCATTCTCACCCCCACAGACCTTCTTACCATCTTCTCTTTATGATGAATAAAACAATAAACATTCCACACTCCTACAAACCAAGCTAACCCACCTGTGGCACTCTGTATTTTTCCATTCTACACCTTGAAGCCTGTAACCTTCTCATGTCAACGTCACTTAACTCTGAACAAATCATAGATCTACATCATACTACATTCAGATCACAAAACAGAAATCCTAGTTATAACATATTGCGTTCTAATTATATAATGCTTAGGTTTTTATGTTTTTCAACTGTATTTTCAGAAGTACTTGGGTCAAGGGTACAGACAGGTGAATTAATGTATGTAAACATGTTTTATTTAGTGAAACTGGAAACTGAACAATCCAGAGGAAACAAAAACAGGAAGGCCACGATCCAACTGGGAATGGAAGATGGGACTCAACATCTGTGGAAGTGCCACCCAGTGTGTACAGTTAGAACACTATGTCGCTCACATCAGGGTCATTGCTGTTTTTTTGGGTTTCGGCAATCAATCTGATCTCGATTCATAAGGTTCCGAATCAGTTAATCACAATTTGATTCAATTCAACTTGATCCGATATCAGTTCGATTTAGTATTAATTGATTAGTTCAAATTCATTTAGTGATACTGAAGTACAAGTTTGTGCTATAACCTGATTATTTGACTACCACAGCCAAGTAACACATCAATACTGGGATTAATATTGATGAAAGGAAATAAATATGACATTTCATCAGTAAATGGCTGAATCTGCTCTTAAATAAGGAATGGAACAGAAACATCACCTAGTTTCTACTGTGGTCCTTTTGTCATCTTTATTCTGTTTTATAGCTTAAGGGGTAGTAGTTTGTGATTGTCGGAGGGGTGGGGGTAGTGGTGAAAGTGAAACTGAAGACAACAAGACACTTAACTATTTCTCTCATTCCACACTCAGCCATAGGTGATAGTATCGCCTATGTTTGGATCCAAGATAATATTCCTTGAAGGACTCACTTCCACAACCCGCCTTCAGAGAGCCTCTGTTGACCAGATGGTCTGGGTGGCCAGGGTTCATCTTCCCTGAGGTTCGTGAGATGGAGCTGGCTGCACCTTCACATTGGTGGTACCCATGTCAGGTACTCACATTCCTGCTCTGAAAAACAGATCTCATTCATTATTACTCGATAATGCAAAATTAAAATAAAATCAATCCAAAATTGATCAAATCAATTATTTTACCCAGCCCTATTATTGATCTTGCATGGCAAGGGCCTGGTCTCTTAGTTTCACCAGATTTTGTAACCGGTGGTGGTGTTAGGCCAGATTTTCTGTCCCCTCCATGTTGATCCCCAGATGTTGTTGCCAGGTGAAGGTAAAGGTATTAGATCATGAATCTCGAAGCCACCTGCAACAAAAAAAGAAAAACAATAAAAAGAAAAAAGCAGGTGAAGAAGTTCTTTCTGAGCCACTTTAGAAAGATAACAGTACCACATGGTCGACCATCTCCCTTTGTAGATACCATTATTTCATTCTAAGGTAATGATGACTACACAATGATGGGAACATATTTAGTAATATTATATCCAATTTCAGCATTTAGATCCGCCTCACTCCCTTTAAATCACAAATAATGGACTGATAAGATATACAGTGTACAATATGTATATACAGTTCGCATATACTGTATACAGTATGTACATTACTGTATATATAAAACACCACAGTACAGGTCATGTAGATTACACAGTATATTTTCCATTCATGGAGACATTTCCTCCAAAGTCATTTTCTTTCTCAGTTCCACCAACCTGTCAGAAAATCACTTGAAGCCAGCCTGCAGGAGATGCAGCATATGAGAGCTGCTTAGCGAGAGACACCAGTTGGGTTTTGGTTATGCATTGACAGGTACATTCTTCATGTAAAAGTCTATGAATTTTGGGGAAAGCGCCTGATGAAACACTGCAGGGACAATCCCAGCTCACCATTTTGGTTGGGGACTCTTCACACAGATGGCCGCCTACCACTTGACTGCAGTGTTTAATTATTAAGCTGACACCTGAAAATAAATCTGCTCTTTCACAAGACAAATGACATCGGAAATAGAGAAATAGTTTGTAGACGAGAAAGACTGGACTGGAGATTGGCTTATGGCAGTGCTCAAGTTACTACTGTGTCAACATAAAGCAATATTTAATAAAGTGCAGCTCCCTATGGCTGTAAACCAGAAACAATAAACAATATGTAAAGAAATTAGGGCAGCTTTTTGTTTTTCCCCATGCTCCAGTATGTTCACATTGATTTTAATTCCCAAACACACATGTAATGTCAGCCCTGCCAAGAAAATCCCTCTGGAGCAGCTTCTCAGTTTTGACATACTTGTGTCATACCAGTCAGACAGGCCCTCACCTCCTTATTACAGCTCTAATTTTCTTTTAGAGTAACTGTCTTCCAGTAAACAAGCATTACCACCAGTGAGGAGAGGAGGGCCTTCCAAATTACCATTTAGATTGGACAACACCATGCCAAGAGAAAGCCAATTACTCAATGAGGTTTCAGTGAGGAAAAAGGAACAGACTGAATATATATTCCAGCAGAGGATCTCCGTTTACCTCAACTACGGCTTGGATCATGCCTCACACCGACTTATTTAGTTTCAGTGGCTGTTGCTTTAAAAACCACAGACAGAGTGGATTTCGCCTCTGCAGGGCTGTACACACAGTGATCTGAGCCACTGAAATTTGAAAAGAGACAGGTGCTGCCTTTAATAATTGAAACTGGCAAATTGGCTCACTCAAAGGTAAGCTAGAGCAGTTGAGGAAATGACCCATTTTCCGGCTACGACTGTGTGTTGGAAAAATCAACTTTGGGGAACACATCTGTTGGCAAGGATTATTTGGAATTTCACATTCATTTGGTTTTTATTGTTTTACAAAATAGGGAAGACAAACCAGAAGCCAAGAGTGAAGAACATCAATATTATTCTTAATCATCATTGTATTCAATTTTTGAAGACTATAATCCCGAGAGTCGAGGCTGGCTTGGCTTAAAAGAAGGAGTCATTAAATATATTTGGGTATCCACAGCTGCCTGGACATCTGCCTGTTCAGCTGTTTTCTTTTCCTTAAGCGCCAATATATGTGTGTGTGTGTGTGTGTGTGTTTTATTAATTCATAAGATAATCATTGATTTGTTTGAGTGCAAAAAACTGAAAATTGAGACATAGCACCACTTTGTATATTTAATTAAGCAAAAAATAGCATTAAAGAGAATGTATCCCACAGCTAAAAGTTTGGGCACAAGCCATTTTATAATGCCTATAATCTGTTTTGTTTCATTAGTATTTATTTTTCTTGATTGAGTAAATTTGTGTCCTGTATATTGTGCCAGTTAGTTTTGGTGTACTAATGCATGTTTACAGCTAATTTCTTTGACTTAATTGCAACCATACGTGTTTAAGTAGTGAAACTGGGAGGGGGAGTAAATAAGCTTTACTTCCTCTCAGTCTCGTTACTGCTACTAAGGTTGTATATTAATAGTGAATTGCTGTATATATGTATGTGTTATGTATATTGTGTACACATAATATTTACAGCCAATGTCTTTATGTATATTTCTCTATGTATATTTCTATGTGCATACTTGCTCATATAAATTTCTCTATGTATATTGTGTTTAAAGCAAACTCTCTATATCTGTGTACACATATTGAGATGTATACGATCAGTATTGTACAAGTATATATAATTAGTAATGTACATGGAGTGCATACGTTTGAAATAAACTAATAAAGTAAGGTAGTAATAGTTAATACTTTGATATTGAAATTTATCAAAATATTCCAGAAAGCAGTCTTTGTTTTTCAATAGAATAAAATGAACCAAATTAGAACAGACAGTGTATAAAATAAAATAATATTTAAAAAAAATCAATAATCATTCACCAGAAATATCCAGCATTTTCTCATATACAGAAGTCTGTATTTACTGCTGCCCTTGATGTGAGATTCACTATCAGTTTTCATCTTCACTGGCACTTCAAGCCTCTGCTTTCCAGACCATATTTTGATACCACATAGGTAATAATCTGGCCAATAAAGGAATACTGCAGAAAATCCCTCCTTTTGGACAGAAAAACCTTTGCATTAGAAACAGTATCTGATGGTAAAATGACATGTCTTAAAGGTATTAGGGTCCAGTCTATCAGTGCAGTCTATCAGGGCTAATGCCAGCAGATGATTTGATTGTCACTGCTCTGTGTCTTTTCAAGTGGATTAACAAAAATAGAGAGGGAGGGAAAAGCAGAGACACTGGGGCATTGCTAAATCCTCTTGCAAATATGTGAGTGAAATGTTTTTTAATGCAAGACAGGGACTTCTGCCCGATAACACACATAGATGCAGAAATCAGCCTGTTCATTATGTCCAGAGGTTCAGTTTTGCATAGAAATGTGATGAAGCCTGGTTAAATCCCAAGTCATCCCATTACTGCTCCTGCACAAATGCACTTTTTTTTTTTTTGGCTAGACTGTCATTGTAGCTAAAAGATATTGTTTTCATTTATTTGACAAAATGCAGAAAAATTAAAGACAGAAGGTCCCTCACAGCCTGGGAATAAATGATAAGCTGGATTCTATTCTGCCACACCTGAGCATGGAACGGTGCAGGGTGGCAGATGGCTTTGGCTGGCTTTGATGGCAAGGAGCTGAATGAGTGCAAATGTGGTGGCTGAATGGCCTTATGCTGGCAAATGGACTTTTGCATATTAAAATAACCCAAATATGGCACAAGGAAATCCACACAGTCATCATTCAGATCAGGATCAAAATTAAGTTCGCAAATCAAGTGATTTCTGTAACATTTAACCCTATAAAACCATTTGTATTGTATTTGCTACACCAGGTTCTGAGACTTTTATCTAATCAATAAGCTCAATACTTACCTAAAAAACCTGTTGAATATGACCCAATATGCCTTTTCTACCTCCTGGTGGATTATCATCCCGCTACAGCCAAAGACTTTTTTTTCTTGCAATTTTCAATATGGCTGCTGTCGTTAAATCATCCAACACACATTCATTCATTCATTTTCTGAACCCGCTTTATCCTCATTAGGGTCACGGGGGTCACATGGAGCCTATCCCAGCTACTTAAGGGCGAAGGCGGACTACACCCTGGACATTTTGCCAGTTCATCACAGGGCTGACATATAGAGACAAGCAACCACTCACACATTCACACCTATGGACATTTTAGATTAACCAATTAATCTATCAGTGCATGTCTTTGGATGGTGGGAGGAAACCGGAGTACCCAGAGAAAATCCACACAGACACGGGGAGAGCATGCAAACTCTACACAGAAAGGTCCCACCAGTCATGGTGCTGGAATCGAACCCAGGACCTATCCAACACACATTTTAGGAAAATCTCAAATTTTCAAAAAGTTGCATTAAGAAGAACATTTATATTGTTATATTCGGTAGAAAATAAAAAGTATTGAAATTATGTTGCTACTCAAAGGAAATAAAAAGGCTGTAAGAAATTTTATGCTTAAAAAAAAAAACTACCTGAAATGTTCTATATTTTCAAAATGGTACTAGTTAAATATGTTTTTCTGTCAAAGTTAATGTTTTTGTGAGCAAAAGACACCCAATGTATCAAATGCGATACAAAAATTATATCGTTAACAAAATGCTCATAAGTTTACATACCATAGCTGAATTTGTGACTCTTTGGCCATTTTTCAGAGAATATGAATGATAATACAAAAACTTCTCTTTCACTAATTGTTAGTGGTAGGGTGAAGCCATTAATTACCAAACAAATGTGTTTGTTCTTTTTAAATCCTACTGACAACAGAAACTATCCAAATGATCCTGATCCAAAGTTTACATGCCCTAGTTCTTAATCCTCTGTGTTGGCCCCACCCCTTTAACATCAACGACAGCTTCAAGTCTTTTGTGGTAGATATAGATGAGGCACTTTACTTTCTCAGATGGTAAAGCTGCCCACTCTTCATGGCAAACCACCTTCAGCTCCTCTAAGATTGTTGGGTTTTCTTGTATGAACTGCATGTTTGAAACCTCCCCGAAGTGGCTCAGTGATACTGAGGTCAGGAGACTGAGATGGACACTCCTTAATCTTCACTTTTTTCCTGCTGTATCCAATGACAGGTTGACTTGGCCGTGTGTTTTGGTCATTGTCATGTTGGAACACCCAAGACTGTCCCATGCGCATTCTGTCATGGTATGTAAACTTATGAGCACAACTGCATGTTAAAGGGGCTAATAAACATTTAAATTCCAAAAAGTTACAATTATGTGGCTAGTGTTAATGGTTTAGGTTTTACAGGGTTAAGTAATTTAAGAGGTACATGACAGCCATTAGTGTCTGTTTGCATTAACTATAAATGACGACAATGACAAGTCTCTACTTGAGGCAGTTCAATTCACAATACCAGTACATTCTCAAGATGCTATTCTGAAATACCAAGCTGTATTGTCTTATACAAGCCAGCATATTTTCCCCAATTGGGCTGCTTTCCTCATGTAGCCGTTGGCTCTGTATACTTGCCACGCTTGATTGCTGTAAATCAGAAGGGCAACAGTCTTGCAGTCTCTTGCATGCAGTTGTACAAAGAAATGAAGAGAATAAAATATGAAGGTCATGCAGAGACCTTTTCCCTGCCAGAAGAATTGCCTGACTCAAGGTTATCATGGCGATATTATCAGCTACAGGCAGACTTGACTCTGTTGCTGACATTTATCTCCAACGATTTCCTTCAGGGTCAGAGTTCAGGCTGGTTGCCTTGAATTGTTGAGGTATCTTTTCCTACTGGTTGCCAATCAGACCCTGAAACAAATCAGCAAATTTCAATCCTGTGTCTGCTCTTGTGTGTTTTTTCTATTGACCCTTCAAATATATGCATTAGAATCATGCATTTTGCTGCATTGATGTCATTAGTAGTGATCAGTGGTTTGCGTATAATGGGGCAGTAATTACATCATTTGCATTCATTTTGTTTATTTGGATTGTTTTTCCCAGTGTGAATGCAGATTAACTGGAAGGCATTGGATTGACCCCAAACTGAAATTGGTGCTTCATGAGTCACAGTCACTCCAAACGCGTATGTCCACTAACCATGGCACAAAAGCATCATCAAATCACTTCAATGCACTGAGCATAAGGCATCATCACGGTCAATCTGAACTTCTTTGCACACATCCCTCTCAAAAGTTCTGCAATCACATCTGCCTCTTGATTAAGCTCTGTGCGTCTGTGTGTCTAGCCTACGGAGGTTTCTGAATATAAATATGGGCTCATTGTTTTGCCTTGTGATTTGGATGAACGTCTGCTGCTGCTGCTGCCTGTCCCTCTTGCTTATCTTTGTCATTATGTGCAGATCATTAAACTACCTTCTTCTGAGACAGTGCCAAAACTGATTGATATCAGTTATCACAGACAGCTTTGTGCTTCGAGCAGGTGGTTTATTTTAGTTTAGTCTCTTAAGTTTTCTGTAGTCTCTCAGGTGTTCACAGACTAATGAGTGTGGATAATAACATGCTTCTGACTATGCGACCGTGCCATATTTAATAATAACAGACATTAACTTTGGTAGTTAGAAAACTACTGATTGGAGATTGATTAGCTTTGTTAACTACAAGCTCATTTATGGAGGCAACATTGTTGAACTTCACATCACCACAGAAAATACTCTTGAACAGATTCAAAGAGAAGGAAAGTCTTGCATTTATAAGTCTTTCTGCATGAATCTTAAATTAAAGTATAATTTCTGCTACCTATGTTTCATGGCTAACTGCCTGGCTACATCTACACCACATCAGGAAGTGGTCACTGTGATTTCTTCTTCTTTCTTAGTATTAAAATCCATTCCCTGTGCAAAGCCACAGCAAAAATGGAAACAAAATGTACATGTATATCAATTTAAATTGGATTTTTTTTTTTTTTTACCAGCAGAAAGCTTTTAATCACAAAAATCTCTCTGAAAAAACTGCAGAAATAATTAAATTGCATCATGAGACACACAAAGCCTAGATACCACTTTAATGTTTTATTAAAAATGGTGTTAGCGTGGTGCAATCAGCAGCTTAATGAATAAAAAGTCCAAATTTTCTGCAGCCTCCCTCCTCTGCTCATATTGGTCAGATGATTTGTTCATTTACCATTTCTTTGCTCTGGTTTTTGAATAAAGCAGCACGGCTCACTTTCAACACAATGAGATTTTCCCCCACAATGCAGTTAAATTAAATCCCCTCCACAGGCTTCCATTAATAAACGTGTGCATATCAGTTCATTCTCTCAGAGCGGGCAAATTTTCCATGCAAATATGACCCCTGAAAATTACTTGAACTTCAATTCATCTACAGGAATATGCTATCAAACATTCCTATGTCTCCTATTTTCCCCTCATGTTCATTCTAAGAAGGAATATGTACTATTTTACTTTCAATTATTAAAAAAATACAAAAATTATTATTTTGTCTATTAGAGTGTTGAGAATAAAGAGCAATGAAGGTAATACAAAAAAATCCAGTGTATGGAACTGTAGAGACATGAACTGAGTCTATTCATACTGATCTGTTGGATTTATGTGACCACTAGAGGGAGTAGTGAGTGACTCTGCTAGCCTCCCAAAACTAACGCCATGAGGCCTTTGACCAATGCATCAGAAAGTGACAAGATGGAGTGAGAACCACTAAGAAATTACTGTTTCCACTACATAGTACCGACTCAACTCGACTTGACTCGGCCTTTTTGCATTTCCATAACTTAAAGAACATGGAATCTGGTACCTAATTCCAGGATACTTTTCTAGTAACTGCTCGGCCAAGATACTAAAATGTGACACTGCAGAACACTGATTGGTCAGAGTTGTCTCTGCGTCGTTTCGTCAGCAGTGCATGACCCACCATTTAAAAAACAAAAACAAAAAACATATTCATAAGTTTACTGTAAATATACCAGTAGGCTAATTCATGATAACAACCTGAAAAACCACACTGTGGTTGGTGGAGGAGGTCCAGACCTTTCTGTCCTTTGTGACTGATGAAAAGATGCATGAGCTTGACGTGTCAACACACAACCAGTGAGTTTATCAGGAACTCTCTGAGTAGATGTTACAGAAGCTACATGTAGCGTTGATATGACAACCAGGTACTCTAAAATTGGAAGTATCCTGTAATAGAAATGGTCTTCAAGAATAGTACCTGGTGAGTTGAGTTAAGTCGAGTTACGTAGTGGAAACACGTAACAAAAGTTAAAGGCACAGTTGTGTTCACCACTGGATACAGGTCTATAGGGAAAAATAAAAAATTGAGTTTGATGATGAAATCATAGTGTTTCTTCTTTTTGGGTGAGTTTGATTATGAGACTTATGAAGGTATAAATATTGTGTGATATTAATATGTTTGCATTTGTCCATCCATGGTTCAGGCTAAACTGTGACAGTTCAGATTTTGTTTGGATGATTCCAAACAGATCTTTAGTTTACCTAAAAACAACACAAATCATACAGAAAATAGAGGTGATTTGTGGTTTCACTGTTTTCTGTGTAAAATTCAGAGCTAAACTAACAGATAATGTAAACTATCAGCTGAGGCAGTGTACAATGAGTTTTATACTTTGTTCCATGGCTCACAGTCTGTTAATACATAGCATTGATTTGTGGTTTTGGTAGTTCTAAATGTGTGAGAGTTTGGGATACCAATACTACATAGAATCTTGTTAGTTAAGTGCACATTGATAACTGTACACAAATGCATTTCTAATCATTGACTTGGAATACAGTCTTTAAATCTAAAAAAAAAAGTCAAAAAACTTTGTGACATTAAGAAAAATAATGCATTTAAGCACATAACATTTTCCTTTTTCACAACTCGGTTTGTGCCAGGTTTAAGTATTGAAAATTGACAAGATATCCTGTGACATAAAACTACTCACTGTACCATTGCTCTGACATGTCGGTGTCGAACCAACATGCCTAAAGCTGCTCTTTTTTAATATTTGTTCTTCTGGAAGGATTTAGAGTTATGAAGAGTGGGACTCCCTGGTTCAAAGTACTAATACATTTTGAAAGAGGCAGAGAAGATTTTAAATATTTTTGCCACTGGCTCTTTTTTCGAGGACGTTATGTGATGGTACAACTACAAGAACATTTTGTGGCTATGATAAGAATGTGTTCATCATACATTGTTCCCAGGCAACTGCTGCTAGCTTGGTGTGTCAGTCAGTCAGTCCCTCAGTCCGTCAGTCCATCCGTCTGTCTATCTGTATCCCCTCCCCTTGACAGATGAGGAATTAAGCCTAGCCTACAGTTAAGAGCGAGTGTGTGTGTCAGACAGATAGACTGAGTGTAGCAGTCGGTGGGTATGTCAGGTTAAAATGCTGGGACATTGCTCCCCTCTAATCCCTTTGGCTCCGTAGATTAGAAGAGACATGGTGTAGTGCCGAATGCCAAGTTTGTATTCTGGTCATTTCCATTTTTTCTGCAAAGGAGGACTTCGCCCATGTTTAGTTAGAAGAAAAAAAATGCAAATTCCCCCCCTTTGGTTTTAAAGAACATAAAGCTGAAGAGAGACATAGCATTACCAACTTGACAAGGATTTACATTTGACCTCTGGATGTACGACATGTGTTGAAGAGGTTTTCTAATGGAGCTATTCACTTGTTTTTACTTATAAAGAATGGATTTATTCAGTCACCCATTAAAGTCAGACAAAGACACACATGAAATTAGCTAATAACAAAAAAAAAAAAATAACAAATGTAGTGGAACATTAGATTCAATGATCACCACCTCTGGGTCAGGAGATCCCATGGTATATTCCAAACTTCATAAGATGAGCAGGAGAACAAACTGTGGCTGGTTTTTAATGTTTTTGTTTTTGTTTTTTTACTGGAAGTTGGAAGATAGCTTTTTCAACCTTTTGTCGATCCTCGTCTTTATTGTTTTAATAACATATCACCCCTTGGGCACCCGCCATCGACCACACACGCAGCCATCCTACCAACCCACCCTTTCAGATCAAACTATCAGTTATTTTAGCTAAAAAAAATAAAATAAAATACAAAGAAAGCCTCACAGCAAGAAGGACCTGGGTTTGATTCTAACCAGGGACCTTTGTGTGTAGAGTTTGTATGTTCTCCCCATGTTTGTGTGGGTTCTCCGGTTTCCTCCCACCATCCAAAGATATGCACTGATAGGTTAATTGGTCAACCTAAAATTGCCCATAGGTGTGAATGTGAGAGTGGTTGTTTGTTCATCTCTGTATGTTGACCCTGTGATGAGCTGGCAACTCATGTGGCAAACCAAGGTGTACCTTACCTTTGCCCATAGGTAGTTGGGGGTGGTTTCAGCACCCTCCCTAGTGAGAATGAAGCAGATTCAGAAGATGAAGGAATGAAATGAATAAAATTGAATTAAAATGAATGAGATAAAGGGGAATATGTATAAACGGCACAAAAAGAAAAAAATCTGTATGAGATTGAGTATGAAGGGCACAGTGGGGTAGTGGTTGGCACTTCTATCCATCAGTTAGATGGTTTGGGTTTATTTCCATTGGTTTGGAGCCTTTCTGTGTTAAAGGAGTAATTCATTTATATTTTTTAAATGTAATTATACAATTTAAAACATTTTCCTGTGATCTACATAAACTGTAAATACTATGCTTGGTCTGAATTTTTCATTAATTCAACTCCACAGGTCCATCTTCAACCCTACTTTTAAGTAATGACACGAGAACGGTGATTTTGAGTGCTGGCCCTTTAAATGCAAATGAGTCTCTTCACACTCCACAACCTTCATGTTGTTGATTGTGGTGATCTGTCCCGTTCAGTCACTTGCGTGCGTTAATACAACTAACAACTGGATGTTTTCGGCATTGGGCTTGAAGTTTTGGAATATTTTCAGTATGGACTATAACCGCTGTTGCTGACAGACAATTATGGTGTACTCAGAAATGTTCAACTGAAGTCCTGACCTTATATGTGCAAATGTTGTGACATAAGTAGATATAGATGTAACTAGAGATGGGAATCAAGAACCAGTTCTTTTTGAGAATCGGTTCCCAGTCGCTTGATTCCTTGGAATTGTTTGCCTGCCTGCTCAATGATTCTGCTTATCTATTCCCCTCTTGTTGTGCATGTGTGATGACATCACATACACAGTGCATTGTTTTGGTTCAGAACGTACCTGTCATAGCATCCAGGCAGAAACCCTCCAAAGTCTGTCTGTATTACAGGTGTATAGACAAACCAGATCCATTTGTTCAAAGGAGAGATCCAAAAATATGCCAAAAACATTTGTCCACAGCAGTGTCACGACCTTGCTCTCACAGCCATGACAAGAGATGGACAGTACACCGTGTAAAGTTAACAAAAAGATTTATTTTAACAAATAGTTAAATTGTACAAATAATAAACTCAAAATAATACAAACAAAATGAGTATGAGGTGTGAAGATCAGTAAATATGTATGAAGTGCATGTTGTATGTCTGAAAATGGAATATGTGCAAAAGTGTTAAAAATGCATTAACAGAAACAACGAATAACAGAAGACCATCACCAGGCTCGCGCGTCTGCAGGGGAAGAGAAAGAAAGCAAAAAACACAGGATCAATGTCACCCTTTATATGCATCTGTGATCAGTTGGTCAGTGGGTTACCCCTAACGAGCTATGGGGTCGCCCCCCCCCCGCCAAGAACAGAGTCCCTACAGGATCTCAGAAAAATGTAACATACATACATTAATAAAAATGCAATCATGTTGTACTCATCCACCGAACCCCAGCCCTCCAACTCTGCCAGCCCGTTGATGGTCTTTTGAGTTATTCTTTATTTCTGTTAATGCATTTTCAACACTTTTGCACACATTCCATTTTCAGACATACAACATGCACTTTATACATATTTACTGATCTTCGTATCATTTTGAGTTAATTATTTTGTACAATTTAACTATTTGTTAAAATACATCTTTTTGTTATTTTTACACGGTGTACTGTCCATCTTTTGTCATGGCTGTGAGAGCCAGGTCGTGACAAGTGGGGGCTGGTCCTAAAACTTAGTTTGGTGCAGCCACTCGTAGGCTGATTAGATGTGGCGCATGTCAGTGAGCTGATTTGTATCAGGTGTGCATTTGGTCTGCTGTTTTGTGTCGTTTTGGTTTGTGCAGGCATCTGTGGAGGTCACCGTGTTCCTGTGTCTTCGCCCTTATCCTTGTGTCAGCAGTTCAAGTTTTTGAAGAGTATGTAAGTGTTACCGTCCTGATGTGCACTGTGAGGAGTTTCCCCTGTTAGGCTTGTGGCGTTTCCCCTTTGGGTGCGTCAGTTTGTTTTTTTTCTGTAGTGCTGTGGCGACGTGGTTAGTGTCGATTGTCTTTTAACAATTGTCTCGGGAGCATGCCGCGGGATCTTGGGGGGTTGCCTGTGTGCAGGTCGCTTCTCAACCCTGCTGGTTTACAGTGCAGAAGTACCCACCGCAAGCCGCATGAAGCCTAGGGTTGAGTTTAGTTAAGTTTTTGGTCAGGCAGTTAGTGGGGAAAAAACTCCGGGGGTTAAGTTTGCCTCTTTTGCACATCTGGGTAAGGTTAGCATTATACATACTGTTCATTTGATAGGCTGTCATGGCTTCTGTATCTGATATGAATACTCCTTCAGAGGGGTTTCTGCGTAATTGTACAAAGGATCAGCTGTTGCAGGTAGCTGACCACTATGGTATTGAGGTGGGGGATAAAAAACATAAGGGTGAGATTAAAGATTTTGTTCTGGCTGCGTTGTTGGAGCAGGGTGTTGTGAAGGGAGAGCCTGTTTTGGATGAGACGCTTAAGCCTGTGTCTGTGGTAGGGTCTGGTTTGACGTTTGAGCAGCAGAAAGAGCTGATGCTTTTGCAGTTTGAACAGGAGAGGATGAAGCTTCAGGTAGAAACGGCAGCTCCAGGTGGAGAAGTTAAGGTTAGAAATTGAAAGGATGAAGATTGAGTTAGCGCAGATTTATAGCAGGATTTATAGACCAAATTTCCTTTAAAAATAATGCAAGTTAAAATTTAAAGAAGGGGTAGTGAATAACTTTTTGGTATCATAGTTGTTTCAGAAGCAGGGGAAAATCTGAAAAAATCTGTAAGTAAAGACATCAGCATCTATAAACATGTCTGACATACATAAGGAATAATTTATTCTGCAACAATATTAATAAACCTCTCTTAAGCTTTCCTTTCAAGTTATTTTTCATAAGTATGAATGCTGTTAGATAACGAGTCCATCCTCCCCGCAATGCTGTTGTAATACACTTAATGAAATTCTCCTATGAAACAAAAACCCAAACCAATTATCAGACGTTATTTCATTTTAAAAGATCCAAAGCTTAAAACTGGAAACTGCTGGTGTGTCCGCCGTGTAACTCCACTTTTTAAATGAATGTTCGCCCTTTCATCGATCCCTTCTTATTATCTGTCCCCAGCACTAGCCTTTCATTGTCAGATTTCCATTCTAATAGGATCTACCTCTGCTTCCTGCCTTTATCACTTCTTGCAAACTCACCAGACAGACACACTGGCACACACACTTCACTCGGCGGCTTATCTGGATCCTTTGTGCGGTGTAAATAAGCTTCAGACGGACAGTTACTTTGCTATTGGGAGCCTCAGATTGTTCAGTTACTTTGACCTGTGGCCGCACGTTTCCAAAACAACCATTCTGGATCCAATTGTGATTCCCTCAAGTGTGTCTCCTTCTTATTACTCTCTTTGCTCCTCTGTGGAGACAAGTAGCACTTAGTAGATATTCAACAGACTCATATTGCAGCATGCAGTTGAAGGAAAAGCATATCCGGTTTTTCTAAAAAAACAAACAAGCAAAAAAACAAACAACAAAGGTAGGGGAGAGTGGGGTGATTTGTGCCAGTGGGTAAGTAGTGCCACCCCTTGTTTCTAGAAAACCATAGAAAAAATTGGTCATGTGACCACATATTTTTGAAGAGCCGTTCAATTTACTCATTCTGCAAAGAAGAAAAACACATAACACAAGAGGCAAGCATGTTTAGCTCTAAAGGCTGTTTTTTGCCTTTCAAAGTAGAATTTATATAATCAAGGTTTTTTATTATTTTGTCTGATCAGTTATAGACAAGTTTGAAAATATTTAACATGTGTTTTAGTACTTAAGTAGGCTACACAATGTGTCTATACAGTTAACATGATGCTAGCTCTAAACTGTTGGATCATGGTAGTTTTTGAAACTGGTGGGGCTGGGCTGATTTGTGCCAAAGGGCCTGGGTTAAGTTGTGCCAGTGGGAGAACAATGATTTCAGTGTTGAGTTTGAATTATGTTATTAAAGAGCAGTTTTATTCAGTTTTTAAGTGGCCTAAGTCGCAATGGGATGTTCAGAAATTGGCCAAAGTAATTTTATTGTTATATGTTATATAATTGACAGACAGCGTTCTATGTATGTCAATGGAATCTAGACACTAGAAAATATGAGTTATGCCAATAGTTTAATAGGGTAAAAATATATAAAATAAACCTTAGTTACTAAAATTAGTATTTTCATTGAATTTGTCTCGCTTTTATATATCATTACAGCTTATGAGATTAAAATGTTCTATTTTACTTCAATAATCACTGGCACAATTTACCCCAATGTATTCTCTCCAACGGCACAACTTACCCCACATTGGGGGCAAGCTGTGCCATGAGACCACTTTTTTTTTTTTTTTTCCAAAACCTGTTTTGTTTACCAAAAACAGTTTATTTTAGATCCAAAGTTATTGTTCCCAGGGATGCACCACATCCTGAAGTATATGTACATACTTAAGACAGAGGCATTACTGTCATGGCCTCACTTTAAAGTCAGTTCAAGTAAAAACTGGCACAACTCACCCCACTCTCCCCTATTAAATTTTTATACTCCAAAATCTGAAGTCATGATAGTGGATGAAGGGGGGGGGCAAAACCTACTTTCTGATTTTAGTTACTTTAATTGTCTCAGTAAATTGGACTTAATTTGTCAGCTGAAATTACATTATGATGATTGGCACAGGAGGGGATGAGATTTTTAACTGTTCTACATGCCGCTAATTGGTTTCTCACCCAGCCCAATTTAGAGAGAGCAGCGAGCACGTCACGACCCTTCGTCTTCGTAATAGGGAACACAAACATTTCACCCTGCATTTTGTTTGTGGTATGTTGTTTATTTATAGCGCCCACACATATGCAAAGGAATGAATACTAACAACGATTTGAGAGTTGCTCAATTTAGGAGCACTGTAATTTGTTGTTTTTGCAACCAGGCTCACTGTCAGGAATAGATTTAATGAGCTTGTGTCAATCATGCTGGTGAACACTAACAACAAGTGAGGTCTCTAGCCTAAAACTTTCAGACCATAATCTTTCGAAGATGAAGACTGATGAAGCCGAGCGTGGCCAAAATGCTGCTCATAGTAAACACCGCGAGTGAACATGAGGTTTTGGTATGAAAGAGAATTGAAACGCAGGCTCAAACCACAGACACTGAGGTGCGAAAGCAGTCTTTAGTCAGACAGTGATCAAAAATACAGGTGCGATCAAAAGGGTTGACAAATCTAAAGATAAAATCAAAGAGACTGAGGTGTTCAGGTCATGAAAACAAGTGTAAAACATAAAGGGGGTAAACAAAAAAGAAAAAAAAACAAAGCTGGAAAGATGAGAGTCAATAATTACCTGCCAAAGTGGTGAATATTTACCAGGTCGTATGATGACGGGGAAACAGAAAGTATGTGTGGGCAGGAGGCTGGTGAGGTATTTGGCGAGGGTGGAGAACATACAGAGAAAGGGACAAATAGAGGGCAAGTGAAGTAGCAGGATCTGAACTGACTTGAGAGGTTTGTAAAACATGGCAACTGGAACTGGAAAGATGGAAAGAGAAATGAAGTCACAGGCGTATGAATAAGACGAAACCAAAGACCTTGGGTTGAGGGGAGGAGCTATCAGCTGGTCACCACCTGGTCGAACCTTAGAACAGCTGTTTGGGGAACGTGCAGATGTGAAGTCCAGGAGCTGTGAACATCTGGCTGAGGGCCTCGTCTGCAAGGTGTAAAACTCTGAGCTCTGGATGTATTTGGTGGGAATCCATGAAAAGGTGGGAACCCAAAGGGATGACAAATGAAGCCTAAACTTGTGATCCAGCAGGTCAGTCTCCACTGATGTTGAGCTTTGCAGCATTAATAAATGTTTTCAGCTTGGTACAAAATGTTTTTTTCTTTTTTTTGGATGCTCATATTTTTATTGGAGTTCTTTCACATTTAAACAAATAGATACACATTCAAATTTTGTATTCCATTGTTGTTAGGTAGGTAAACAGAAAGGAACAAACAAAAAGACAAGAAATAACAGTCATGGTTACCAGTATCTATCATCAGAAATAAAGTACACTCATTTGAGTCTGTCACTCCTTAACTCTTTCCTCCTTGGACCCCGAATAGGTACAACCTATATGTTACTAGTTCTACCCATGAAACATTTTAGTTTTCTGGTGTGTTGTTTTTTTTTGCCGGTGGCTACAGTTGTCACTACTTCAGCGGACTTTGGGAAAAAAACTGTGAAAATTCATTATTATAATTTATAATTTTTGGAAAAGAGAAAAAAAATTTAAAAAATTAAAAAATGTATA
>JAPTGZ010000008.1:25611043-25625906 GCA_029814645.1 Fowleria isostigma
AGACTAGACAATCTGATTATTTGCGACCGGTGTACACTTTCAGATCATGTAAATTGAACCAGTTTTTATTTTCAGTGCAGTGGGCAGTTGCTGCCATGCAAGGTGCTACCAGGTCTCACTGGGAGAAATTTTAGGGTTCAGTGTCTTGCCCAAGGACATTTCAACATGTGGACAGTTGGAGGTGGGTTTCGAACCGCCAACCCTTCAATCATTGGACGATCTGCTCTACCAACTGCACCACAGCTGCCCCATAAATAATAAAATAGGAGGAATGAGGCTATTTTTAAAATGAAAGGAGTAGAAAATGCAGATAACTGTGTGAAAATATAAAGAGTAGAAGTAAAAAGTTGTCTGAAAAATAATTACTCCACTATAGATAACCAACATTTCTGTTAAAGTAAGATAACAAAGTGTTTGCACTTTGTTTCTTGACACCTCTGTAAGCAGCTATGCAAATGATCCAACTACATTATACTGACATGGCATCTTCAGCCTGTTTCGCATCTCTGTTGTAAGATAAGTGTTTGAGGATGTTTAGAATCTGCACCTGTATCCTCACACAACGTATAGAGCTTTATATGAAGCTTTCATTTTTGCTGCAACAAGATAAATTGTAATCCGATGACCCTAACTGTGTGAAGTCAGCCAGAGAATCACAACAAGGTGTGTCTGTGAATGCTAGCCTCAATTCCAGTTTCATTAATGTGACCATGAGTCATTCGCTCAAATGATGAAAAGGATCCGAGTGGAGCCGTTCCATCAACCCAGCAGGTAGTGAGTGCATTTCATGAACTGTTTATTGCACCCACTACAAGCTTTCATTTCAGTGCTTGAAGCACTCGCACCACAGGGTCAACGCCATAATCATGATATGAAACCCTGCTGAAAGACATGTCCTCAATGATGCTGATGATAAATTTGCTTATACAGTTTTAAAAGTAATTTGGTGTAAATGATGTGTTTATATTCTCCTATGTAAGTTCTTTCTGAACTTATAGTCAGTCCATCTTATGCAGAGTTGTGCTTTGTGTTTTTCCTTCAATCATCACCAGCTGAGACAAGATACTTGAAGGTCACCTCTCAGACAGAGAGTCAGAGGAAATAACCTCCTATAAAACTGCACATTGATATTCTGCATTCCTTTATATGTGTGCAATACACAAAAAATTCCCTCTCCTGAGTGGTTTGTTGGGTGTTGTGCTGATGTAGGTAGATTTTTGCTCGCTGCACTTCTTGTTTTTAGACTTCATACTGCATACTCTATGCTGTGCAGATATGAGAACATTAAATCTCAGCAGGAATGATATTAAACATCCCACCAAAGGCCAGACTGTTCCATTCAGAAAAAAACCCAACTTGAAATATTTGTACGTATGCATTCAAATTCCTATAATCTTTGGCTTGTTTACAAGTCTTTAAATATGGCAGAGGGCCTGGGATGGTTGTTTACTGTTCCATCCTAGTAAAGATATGAAGAGCCTGGTAAATGTCTGCATAGTGCTCTGTGCTTTTGTTTGGGCGGGTCACAAAGACCTCATCTGTCATATCTACTGATGAATCGAAAACATATATAGTGAATGAATCTGAAATATGTTGTAAAATTGGCAGGCAGAGGACAGATGTTGTTTCTGTGGATATATCTTTAGATAGAGGTTACTTTTAACAAATATGACAGAGCAGGAAATATTTGCTTTTGGCAAAAATCTCAAAGCCTCCCTGTTTCCTCTTGTCATGTTTCTTGGAAAGATTACATAAGAACTCACGGTAAAGACTAGTGTTACAGATCGCTTTTTAACTCCTCACACATTTGTATTTGTTAGAAAAAGTCAAGGTCCACTAGTGGATGTTGTATTAATGTGTGTGTGTGTGTGTGTTGTTTTTTTCACTGGTAAACACATTATTTTACAAACTCAGTGTGTTTTATAATATATTACAGTTTACAAATGTCAATATTTATTCTGCTTTTAGCTTTTTAAAGTCCTAATTTAATCCTTCCTTGTATTTTTATCTTTCTTTATCTTCTCATTCCTGCTTTTCTGTTTCCTCTTGTCTTTTTTCTTGGAAAGATTACATAAGAACTCATGGTAAAGACTAGTGTTACAGATTGATTTTAACTCCTCACACATTTGTATTTGTTTAAAAAAAGTCAAGATCCACTAGTGGATGTTGTATTAATATTGTGTGTGTGACTGAGTGTTTTACTATTAAACACATTATTCCTACAAACTCAGTGTGTTTTATAAGATAACAAAATTAATAAATTTCAATATTTATTCTGCTTTTAGCTTTTAAAAGTCCTAATTTTAATCCATAATTCTTCTTAAACCTAGTCTTTACTTTATAGTAGCTTTTTCTTCATAGTTTTATCTTCCGTCTTCTCTCTCCTTCCTTTACAGCCTCATGGGCTTTATAGTGGCTGCTTCACTTCCATCTGTTTCTCAATCAATTTGCTCTCATTTCCTGCCAATTGGTCCACCTCCATGGGCTAAGGCTCATTTAACAGGAAGCATTGCATGTTCACATCATCAACTGTAGTTATGGTGATCAGTCTGGGATTCTTTGGGCAAGCTCTCACAGAAGCCTGCCTGGATTTTTGCCATTTGTATAAAGTTTTGGACAAGGTTCTCAACAATGCCACTCAGGGATGACAGTCAATGTAGACACGGCAACACTTCAGCAGATGGCTCACAAATGTAGTGATTTTTATCTGTATGACAGTTCAAAGGCTAGTAGTGTACCTCCAGTTGTGCTGATGTGGCTGTTGTTAGATGAATAAATAAACAGTGTGTTTCATTTGTAAGCTCATAGTCATATACATATATATTTTTAAGCAGACTGTTATCTGTGTTAGTCCATTTTAATTGCAAAATTGCATGGGCTCTTTGCAGAAAACAAACAATCCTCCCACTATTGCAAATATACAGCAGCTCTTCATTATTTTATAACTTCTTCTTTTGACATTGTCTAATCTGTTAGGACTGGCAGCGACATGAAGCCTATTATGCTTAGAGCCATTGCCCTAATGGGAGTTTGAGCTTTTTTTTGTATAATGCTAAGCCCAATCACATCAATTGTTTTTAAAAGAATCCAAGCACTGTGTGTCCTGACTTACTAATTTCAAACTAAGCTCTGGAGCTGCTGTGCTGTGACTTGGGTGGTGATCAGAAAAAAGGAGCAGCCTTTCTGGTCAGTGCGATACACTTACACCATTAAACATCTTCCCTTTTTACTGCTGCCACCGAGGAAAAAACATGTGGACTTGTGGTGTTAGTCTGATTGAGGTCTTATTTCGGTTAAGCTGTTTCAGGCCTCTTTGACAGCCCGCAATTGAGTTTCCCAGCTGACATGTATAAACCAATTAACTGAATATGCCTGTCCACCTTTGTGGCTGAAAAGGTCCTGCAGAGACAAATTTTCTCCAGAGTTGTAAATGTGTGTTCAGTAGGGGTGCAACTGTACATGTCGTACTGATCCATACGCCCCTAGCAGTTCAATATGAACATGTATTATGGTATGGCTCATTTGTCATTTTCAAATGAAATTTCTGTACAACGTGCGTTTATATTACAGCGTTGCAAGATGACTGACTTATGGAATTCTACTGTAATTGGTCGGAGCCGGATGGGGAACCCAGCTGTGTGCTGCATCCAGCCCATTTAACTCTGATCCGGTTCTGAGTCAGGGCTCATTTATGCTCTACGGTAAAGATGCAGATGGATACGGACGGAGCATTCTGTTTGTCCTCTGCATACAGTGTGTACATAATTCTGTTTTTCTTAAGCTTGCGGATCCATACCCCAACTAGAGAATATGGTACCACCAGGAACCATGGAGGCAGTGTTGCGATTTTAACAGAATAATTTCCATAAATAGCAGAACTTTTCAAAGAGCAATTGTGTGAGCGAAAAACTGACAATAACCCTTCTTAATGTTAACACCAGTATCCACATTAGTAAAACCTCCTCTGTCATCACCATGTTTGTTATTGACTTTCTTCTTCTTCTTCTTCTTCTTCTTCTTCTTCTTCTTCTTCCTCTCAAAAAACTTGACTTTTTTATAGTATTCAGCCAGTATTGCAATTAAAATTGACACCCTCTAGTGGATTGATTGAGAAATGCTCCTTCCAACGTATAGGACGCGTGGAAGTATGAAGGCAGTGACGCGTGACAATGTTAGAAACGGATGTACCTATTTACTTACATAAAGCCTACATAAATGAACCTTGAGGCTCTCCATCAGCTCCCAGTTACATATCGGTGCACAGCCGGGCTCTGCAACCGAACCGTACTGTGAACCTTGACTGATGAACTGCAATACGTACAGAACTGTGGATAACCCATATCATTGCATCCCTAGTGTTCAGTATGGTTTTGTTTACTTCTACTTGTGCACATTAAAGCACAGTTTTAATGTTTGTAGTTCAGTAGGTGTCTTTATATTCAAGTTTGAGGATGTTTTTCAAGATGACATATATAAAGTATCATCTTTATTGTGATCCACAAGAGTTTTAATTGGGCTTAATTACATTTTATCAACACAACACAAAGCCATGTTGTCTGTGTGCTGCACATGAAATAGCCGTTCTTATCAGTGAGCAGATGGAGAGCATCCAAGTGAGAGACTCTGTCTGGCTCCATGTATGTCATAAGTAAGAGGATGAACTTGGCTGAATCTCAAAGGAGGTTCAGTCATAAGAAGCACACACTCTCACTGTCCTTTTCTGACTGAATGTATGTCCATCTGTCTGTAGTTTTTCTTCTATCTCGCGCACACGAACACGCCAATCGCCTCACTCCTCCACATTCCTGCATGCAGTATCACAGCTGGAGACAATATACTCTCCCACACAGTATCAATCTTTTTTTATCAAAAAAGCCATTTATAAGACAGTTCCGGAGACACAAAGGCTTGCAAAGCCTTCACAAGCAGGTGGTTGTATACGGAATCATATACAGCCTTAACCAAAGTGTGATGAAATATTTCCTTCAAGGGCAGGATGCTGCAAAATAGTTAAAATCAGAAGCAGGTTCAGTCAACATTCTTCTTCCTTTTGCTTAAGCAATTACTGAGGCTAGGGCCCAATTTTTAATTTTTTTTTTATCATGGCCCAGCAGTACTCACAGCTCTTAAATCAACCCAACACCAGGTATCAGACTCACGTAATATAAATCCCACAACTCATTAATCAAAGGTAGTTTTTTAGAGTCTCTGTAGTTGTTCTCACTCTATGTACACTTAGTGGGAAGGATAAAGAGTTAGTGAAAGGAGATATGAGTGCATTTTTATCCAATACATTTGAAGAGATTTTTGGAAAGTTTATATTGGACCAGAGCTTTGAGAGATAAGGAGAAAGTGAAAACTGAGGATGTGAGTGACAGTGTCAAGAGATTTACAGTGATTAGCTAATGTTTAAGGTTCATAATCTAGCCTATTTCATGTACGTTGTTGCCTGCTTAATGTGCGCACATCAGTGGAAGATCCCATCTGTCGGCTAGGTGAGGGGTAGACAGGCTCCCTGATGCCCTCTCCAGTGTGTGTGAAGTGCCCTGGTGTTTTGTTGCTCTGGCACCAACAGCTTTATCGTGCATGAATAGGTTCTTAACATGGCTTATGGATCATTGCACTCAGTAGGTTTACTCATAAACAACAAAACAGGTTTTTCAGGACATTATGTACTTTGATAACTGGTTATGCATAATCCTGTAGCAGTTTTATGGTGAAGACACATCAACCCAATATTTGGCAGTTGGACGTCATCGGGCAGTTTGGCGAGGTTGGTGACATAAGTGTGGTTAGTGTATTCCTTGCAATCAGCCATCGTTAATGTCGTCACTACTCTTTTCAGCCAAACATGTGTAATTGATTAATGATTGGTGGAGGGAGCCCTTGACTAGTGAATCACTCAACGAGAAGTTTACATGTGAACGTAGCTATGTCAAGGTACTTCACACTATTATTGTCTTCTATAATAGGCCATGAACTGCTCACATCATATCTGAATGAGTGCCAGTCAGTGTTGCCTGTGGGCTTCATTCATTCCATGAAGTGAACACTGTTAGCATAGTGCAATTTCTCCTTAGTGTTCACCTGCAACATCTTTCTTCTTTCACAAGGAGATGCCCGAGAGCTAACAACACGAGTATCTTCTTATTACTACAACAACCCTTCTTGACTACTCAACACTCTCTGCTGATAACAATGACTGACAACAGACAACTCTGGGCCAGATTTACGAAGATCCCAATTTGCATGTACTAATTTGCATGTACAATCTAGAATTTTGCGTGTAGGGTTGAATTGCAGTTTGCGAGTGATTTAGCAAGATTGTGTGTGCTAATAACAACATGTGGAAATATTTAAATGAGGATTTTGCTTGTGCTATCATGGTTAGCGTGCGCAGTGCAGATAGTGCACTGGAAGCATACACCTGCACTAATGGTAACAGTCTACTACAATGATCCAGACTCAAGGAAATGTGAAGTTGCCAGGAGTTTTGTGATAACATATATTGTGTTGGTGTCGTCTGTAACACTTGTGCACCTCAGAGAGAGAGGTACGCTGCAGTACTTATGGAGAACTCTCTCCCCCGGCTCTTATAAATTACCCCCACCCCCACACCCGGCTGATATGTTATTCTCCATTTGATTCATCTATCCCCATACACTCCAAGTACGCCATATTTGTTTGTCAGTGGCAGAGGCTGTAGTCCATACTGAAAATATGTTCAAACTTCAAGCCGATGAACGAAAATATTTAGTTGTAGGTTGTATTAATGAACAGAAGTGGCTGAATGGGACAGATCAGTTCGGTCAACACCTGGAGGGGGAGGGTTGTAAAGTGGTTCATTTGCATTTAAAGAGGTAGTGCTCAAAATGACCTTTCTTGTGTCATTACCCAGAAATAGGGTGGAAGATGGACCTGTGAAAAATTCAGACCCAAGCATAGCATCTACAATTTAAGCATCATTACATTTTAAAAAAGGAAAAAATCCCTCCTTTAAGTGTTTGGTATAGATTTTTTGCTTCATTGGGCAAAATTTATCATATTATCTTATAATTAACTTTATGTGGTCTGAGAAGACATGGGACTTCACTCTCTAATTCTTACCCATGTTTCTGAGTTGTAGAAAATCTACCCTTTGATGCAGATTTGAACTACACAGGCATTTTCAGGCTGATAGGGGGAAGGTTAAATATGTGTTTGTCAGCTGAATATTAGCAATCACTGGTCAGATTTTGTATAAAACAACGATAGAGTTGTATGTGAAAAATTGGTGAAGTGGAAAAGTGATGGCACTTGAAACGTCAGGTCATCTGTAGTTTATGTTTAACCTTTTCTTTTGGACTGAGAGGAGAATGCTGCAGAAGGAAGGTGTATTCTGGTGTATTTTTCCTTCTGATTTCAGCTCATACAACTCTAATTATATAATAGACAGAAGGATGAAACTATTCAGAGTTCATTGTTTGCATGTTGATGTGTTGAAAGTGTGTTGAAAGAGGCAATAATTTTAAATGTGTGAATTTAATAGGCAGTCAAAATGCAATCAGTTTTAGTGTCTGTTTTTAGACTATTAAACTATCTTTAAAGCAATGAAACAAATTAAATACCATATAAGTTAATTCCATACACTTTTTATTTAAACTTTTTTTGCAGGAATGCTGCACTTATTTTACATCTTTTATTGTAACTAAAAAAATCATTTAATAGCATGTTTGAGACAGAAATGGTAAAGAGGCAAGATTTCTGATCTTTGTCATTGTTATGTTTTTATGTTTTGTTCAATGTAACCCCAACTAGGGACTGTCACTGGGAGTTTTTCCAAGCTATAAATGCTTTGGTCTGTTATAATAATCAATGAAACATACAATAAATACTAAAATAAAATAATAAAAACTGCAGACATCTACCTGAACATTGATTATAGTGTATTTTTGATGTTTGAGTGATTCACTGCTGCTTGCTGTGTAAACAACCATGTCTTTCATCTGTCTCAACAATTACACTTTTAAGTAACTGTTCTGAATATTTCGTGCTCGGAGAAAAATCTGCAGAACGACTACAAACTAATGCTGTTGTAATTACTTGACATTTTATCAGTAACTTCAAAGGAGTGGCCTTCACATGTGTGCCACACTTCTTTTACTGCCTGATAATGAGCTATTGTACATTCATGTTCTCCATCTGAATAATTACCCTTTCATATTATTGTGGGAAAAGCCCTCTCATTCATATGATATTTAATGCAAATTGAGACTCATATCAAGGCTTGTTACAGATTTGAAGAGGAAACTTGAAAATGGTAATTGTCTCATTCAGTCTGTCTTTATGGTCCACTTGAGGAAGCCTCTGCAAACTCAGCTGAAACGTGGAGCACAAAGGCCAAGTAAGGTCATCAGTATTAGGATGAAGGGCTCCATCTGGTGTAAAAGCCTTTTGCACAAGCATAGACAATCATTGTGCATTTAGTTTTACATTTGCATGTATTTACTGTAGTCTTTTGCTAACTTAAAATGTCAGCGTTTCTAAAAAAAGATGTAGCTGCAAAAGAAAATCATCCTCGCCCCAAAATGTCATGCAACTTCCCATTAGAGGTAAAATATTCCTTTGATTGACCTTTGAGATGTAATTTGTGAATGCAACACAAAAAAGCTAGCAACCTACACAGTTAAGGATAGAGCTTGTGCATCATTTGAATAGTTCCTTCATGTTCCTGCATACTCCCATTATCTGCTTTTTTTTGTTTAGCTATGCAAACCAGCTTTGACTTCCCTTTCCATAGTTGTTTTTTTAGTCTAGAAACAGCTCCATTACTTTTGATTATTTTTAATGGCAGGCTCATTTTTTGTAGTGTCTTCATATCTGTCTCTTAAGACTTGAAGACTGTTTTAATGAGCTCTCATAAGGTCTGCTTCCTTAGCCCCTGGCTATATCCAGTTATGTGCGGCAGGCAACTGTACTAGACCAAGACTATATAAGGCATGAACACTTCCCTAGACATGAAGACATGCCATTCTTCCTTTTGACAGATATTATCCAGTGGGGAATGGTAGCTAAACTCCTTGAGTAGATCCTTGATTAAAACATATTGCATAAATAAAGATTTTAACACCACTGCAGATGACTAGTTGAATACTGTAAGCCACATGAGCTTTTTGGCAGTGGCACATGTGGAAAGATATACAAATTAGCCGCTGATCAATGACCTTCGACTCTACTGCGAGAAAAAGAATGTATGCTTTTCAAACCCAGAGAAAGTCAGGGTGCCATAGGTGTGTTTCACTTCCTAATTTAGTCACATCCTCTTTAACTCTCACCCTCTATTTTCTTCTTTTTCTCTCTGCCCTATTGCTCTCTTTTTCGCCTTCCAGACGCCATGATCCAAGCAGAGGAGGATAATCGCGCACCCCCAGAAGACAGCATGGACACCGAAAGGCACTCTGCTGAAAGGTGACCTCCAGACACTTCACCTCCCCAAAACATTTGGTGAGTTAAGAGTCAGAGAATCCCTTGTATCTACAAATGACACCATCCCCTCTAGAGCCGTTCAGCATTTAACAACACACCAGTGCTCATGTTAGACATTTCAGCTGAAATGTTCAGAAAAAAATAGATTATTTAAGGTTTTTATCCCATACCTGTTACTCCTGCCAATGAAAACAAATTTCAATAATCTGTTCTTTGTTGGGATATTGTGTTATTTTGAAGCAGTGATTGCCTTTCTTCTGAATGCCAGTTTACCCCTTTGGCCTGAAAAAATCTTTATTCCTTAATTAAGGGTATGTCTTTTTCTTAATGAACGATGTATAAACTGGTATTTCATTTGGGGTGGGATCAATAAGCACCTGCAAAAAGTTCACCTTTTGCTTTGATTAAAATATGGTGATAGGTATTGATCAGTCATTATATAAGACCTAAAATGCCTTCTTTTGTGTTTTGTCATGATTCGTCATGGCAAAGTACCACCTCTCCAAAAATCACAATGATATACATACTGTACAATAAGCCATTTTCAAAAATATATCCTAATTCAATGTCCACATGCCGAATATACTGTATGTTAAGAGCTTTATTGGTCACAGCGGTCATTCATACTGACTCTAAAGTGACTCTAAAAATGATTAAATCCACATCCCTTTATTCTGTGTCTAAAACCAAACTCTTAAAGATGATATGTGAGTGGGTTGCTGCAAATGTCTGAGTTAATGAAATCTAACCAGTATCCCTGTTCTGGGAGTCACTGGTATGATTGTAGCTGGTGTTTATCAGATGTATTAACAGAATTGAAAATAACAGGGACAGAATATAGTTCTTAAAATGTGATTCTGGTAGATATACATCAGCATCAGCTTGAAGTATTTATGCACAGAGCAGGCTTTACACATCATTTTTTGCAGTGTAAAAGGGGGATTTTTATAGCCAAATGAAGACAAATGATTCCAACAGCCAGCGTGTACTATATGTGACATGTGAGTACTGAATTAAGATTGTCTTGAAATGTCCAGACGTATCCTTGAAACATTATATCTGGCCTCATTAATAAAAATCCAGTGTCTCTTTTAGGAAGCATGGAGGATTTCAGACTCATTAGTACCCACGTAAATGTTTGATAAATCATGGCCAATTTTAATTTAGATGCACATTCCAGGCAGGTTTTTTTTATATCAGCATATGCAGAAGTCCATATAGGGCAGAAATCCTCAGTACTTGGTGCAAA
Organism: Fowleria isostigma; assembly: GCA_029814645.1. Taxonomy (NCBI): domain Eukaryota; kingdom Metazoa; phylum Chordata; class Actinopteri; order Kurtiformes; family Apogonidae; genus Fowleria; species Fowleria isostigma. Next base: position 25,621,758 of record JAPTGZ010000008.1, read on the forward strand.
CAATCTGCAAGCTATTACCTGAGGAATCTAAATATGGTCCAAACGAGAACTAAACAAAAATAAATAAATAAAAGGAAACGCAAAATACCCGAAAACAACAACCACAAACCCAAAAACAGCAATGCTACGGACATCAGTGCTTGTAATTATTATACCAGTAATAATAATAATAATTATAGTGGTAATGTGTGATGAATATTGATGTGCAGGGAAATTGCTGGACTCATAAAAACAGCATTGATTAGATGTTTCTATATATGTTGAGTAGCATGGCATGTAAAAGTTTTTAATGTTGTTTTTACATGCAATTTCTTTGTTCTTTTATATATATATATATACAGAGGCGCATACACATTAGAGGTGTAATGTTGCACTTGTTTGTATGAACCATTTTGGTTTGGGGCCTGTGATACAATACAATACAGAGGTGTCCCAGTACATGTAGCCTATGTGAAGACACTCTCCAGTTTCCACACAAACCTCGAAGCAGAATGCACACAGTATGAGCCAGGTGGCTGCAGGCAGAACCCATGTGCAGAGTTCATCCTACATTCATTTCGCAGCTGTGCGGCAAAAAAATAACATTTTATTCTGAGGCTGGGGTGCAGATAAGGGGGCAAACATGACAACAGAGAGTATAATAGAGACACAGAAGCCGAATCCAACGTTTGAAGTGTGTCAAGTTTCACTTCCAGTTTTTGGTTGTTATGGAGAACACACCCCCTGTATACCCCCCCCCCTTCACTGGTCTCTTTTACTCTACCAAAATCATCTCAAAAATGTATTAACTGAAGACACCTGTACTACTGTCTGTACACTTACACCCCTAATACACATTTTTATAGATATATACATGGGATACATGGGAAGTAAATTAGACCTATTTTGCATATCCTCTACTTTTTTACTAGAAATTCAAGCTCCGCCCACTACCTGTACCCCTTTTCTCTGATTGGACACTCCCCTTGTCATTCTGTTATATGGCACAATAATTGGCCAAACCCATCTTTTCAAATACAACATTGGTGGATGTATAGAACTGGTTACCTAAGATGTATTTCATTGTCTTCATGTTTTTTAAATGAGATGGATATGTATTTTCTAGTGACCCTGATGCAAGTCACAAGCTCAAATTTTGAGCTAAACTAAGTCGCTCCAAATGAAAGATACTGCTGGAGTTCTTGTCTTGTTGCATGTTTTTCTCCTTCTCCGTTTACCTTTTAAGTATGTAAAGTTGTGCCAGAGCCTTCTACTTAGATTTTCTTCTAACAACCGCAGACATTCAGACATCAGAAAACGAGATTTTCTGAGACTTGTTTTATCAAATAACAAAAAAAAAGTAATTAGGTATGAGTTTAAGTGAGGATATTTCCTGTGCAAAAATCACAACTAAAGTTTAAAAAGAAAAGTTGTACCTCACAGATTCTTTTTGCATCCTCATAATGTGCAGCAGATTTTCCTTTATATAAATGACTTTGCCACAATGCATTTGGTTTACAAGGGACTCTGGCAGCTCATAAAAGTTTATTTTCTCAAGGGTATTGATGCCAAAAAGCCATAAAGCTTTAAAACCGCATTTAAGATAAATATAATAGACCAGGGCTGAATGGATTACAGTCTGAAGGTACTTGGATGTTCATAGATACATTTCCTTGCATGAATTTGATCCACTCCTTGAAAGTTATTGTTAAAAGAAGTACCCCTTGGCGTGCATTCCTCTTTATGGTAATCGAATTAGCGATAGAACCGATGATTGATAGCAGAGACGCATACATTTGAAAGCAGAGAACCTCAGGCTACAATCAATGCAATCTAAGTGAAACAAACACGTCAAATCTCAAATCAAACAAACATCTAAAAAATAATAATTTTCTTAAACAGGCCACAGGCAAGGCTCATTTGTCACAGAGGAAATGTTCTGTAAACAGTAAACAGTGAATGCCATTGCTCTGTAAGGAGTTCAGGGGATTTACAGTTTGTCACGAAGCATATCTTTGAGTGGGGTACAACGACAGGAGCGGTTAAAAGCACTCGAGCGTTGGATAGAATTCAGTCAGCGTGCATTTAATTTGGGCTTGTGGTGAGGGGAGGCATAGACATGGAGGTTATCCAGTGAATATCGAAGTCCATTTAGGCGGGTGAAGAAGGATGACTTAATGCAGAGATAAACCATTTCTGTCATTTCATTTCCAGAAATATTATTACCTGTCTGAGGCAATGCATTGAGTCGATGTAATATGTTTCGCCTCTGGTATAAAATTGTTGTTTCAGTGGACATTTATGATACTGAGAGGTAGATAATATCTTATTTGAAGTTTAAGACATGATTTTAGATTTTGTTTACCCACAGTTGTCTCTGAAGCTACGCCCTCTGTAGGAAGCCGACTGTTACACCTCTCAAACGTTCCATTTTTGCACAGCAGATGAAATGATTGCAATGATTACAGAGGCAGATCTATACCTCAGACGTGCAAGTTATTTCAGACAATGGGTGTCTGATTTCCGCCGAAGGTAGATGGAAAAAGCTTTTGTTTCAGTCTGTCTCCTGTCTCTCTTGGTTAAATGACAGCCATCACCTCTGGCAGATTAACATGAACACTGTGAGTCTGCCTCCAGTGGATTCGTTCATTATACAACCGCTGCGCTGTAGTTACATAAATACATGATCTCCTATATAAATATTGAAGTAAATGATGTTTAATGTCCCTGAACAAGACAGCATCCTCATCAGATGATAACTTCATTTGAGACATTAAAATGAAGACGGTAGAGTGTAGAAATATTATGAATCATTTACCTTTTAGCGCAGTATGATGATCAAAAATGTAAAATCATTAGTTATATACCCTCATTTGGTTAGATCTTAAAAATGTAATTGACTTCAAGATGAGATTTATGCTCTGTTGATTGAAGTTTAAACAATATTTTTAATGTAACTGCCCCAATTTATGGTAGAAATGAACTATTAACCCTATAAAACCACTTGTATCATACAGTCGTGGAAAAAAGTATTAGACCACCCTGTGTTTTCTTCAATTTCTTGTTCATTTTAATGCCTGGTACAACTAAAGGTACATTTATTTGGAAAAATATAATGATAACAACAAAAAAAGCTAATAAGATGAGCCTTTTTCCATGGTTTTCTTGATAATAACCAAAATCACATAAGTTCTTACATTAATATCTATGACATTATTCTGACAAAAACTGTGATTTTAGGCATTCTATGTTTTCTTTTCCGTCTGTTTTAGTCACATGATACACACAGGAGTTCGTATTTGATTGCATATTCATTGTTTTTGATGACTTTTCATGGTCTAATAATTTTTTCCGCGACTGTATAAAACCATTTGTATCATATTTACTATGCCAGGTTCTGAGAAATTTATTTTATCAAGATCACTACCTTAAAATCTTGTTGTTTATGAACCAATATGTGTTTTCTGCCCCCTGGTGGAGTATCATCACACTGCAGCCAATGGAAAGCCCCGCCCTTCCACCCCCCTTTTAAATATGGCTGCTAACATTAAATCATCTAATATACATTTGGTAAGATAGTCTTTGGTAATTTTCAAAAAGCTTTGTTAAGAATAAGATTTATATTGTTTTTCTGTTGAAAATTGAAAAATATTGAAATCATGGTGCCATTCAAGGGAAATCAAAAGGCTATAATTTTTTTTTCTGTAAAAAATAAAAAAATAAATATACCACCTGAAATGTTCTATATTTTCAATTTTACTGATAAAATTTGATTTGTATCTAAAATTAACATTGTTGTGTGCAAAAACTTGAGGAAAAATGTCCAACGTATTGAATGTAATATATATATTAAAAAAAAAATCCAAAACAAAACAATGTGGCAACATTTTTTGTTTTATTTATGTTAAAATGGTAATAAACATTTCAATTTCAAAAACATTAGAACTGTCTGGTTAGTTTTTAATGGGTCAGGTTTTACAGAGTTAACCAACACTACTCAGTTTCTGTTATGATCTGGGCACAGTGTCCTGCAAAATACACTGTTGAACTCAGTCTTCATTAGTGTTTGTAAGGACAAAAGATGGATTACAGTACCAGGGCTCGAATTACATTATTTGGTAAAGGTGCACTGGTGCACATGAGAAAAAAAATACTTGCACCAAAAAAAAT
>JAPTGZ010000008.1:25670981-25684136 GCA_029814645.1 Fowleria isostigma
TCAGGTGTGTTAGAAGAGGGAAACATCTAAAACATGCAGGACTGTGGCTCTCCAGGACCAGGGTTGGCCACCCCTGTTCTAGTGGTTCTCAAACTTTTTACAGTGGGGTACCCCTGAAATCTACTTCTTTACCCAAATACCCCCAGCTGTTGGTTTTCAAAACTTTGTCAACAAACAACATATATTTAAAAGTAATTAAATTAAAAAAAAAAAAAAGAAAAAAGTAAATTTTGTGTGCACAATAGAAACTGAAAAGAGCCCTCTTTAATTGATAAGAAAAATAAATTGGTCATTAAATTAATAAATGAACATTTTATCAACAAAAAAATAATTACTTAGCTACTCAAATAAAGTCGACTTGAATAATATAAAATTGAAATGTTCTTAAACTGTTACCAAAACTTACACACGATGATTGACAATAAAACTATGTGAATGTATTTATTGTATTTTATATTTCAGTATTAATTATCATTATTTATTTATTATTCATCATTATTTTTGGAACATAATGAATTATTTCATGTATTTTTCAAAAAAATAATTTAAGTGCCCCTGGGCTGGTTCCAAGAACCCTTTGGGGTACACATGCCACACTTTGCGAACCCCTGATTTAGATGAAAAGACTTAATATATCTATTGGATGTTGCCACAATTGTTCCAGGATATAATACACAACAGTTTGTAACTGGTTAAACCTTGCTCAATATTACCTGGAAAATCATGTAAAGACAAAGTTATTTATATAATGTTAAAGTCAGATTATTTTTTTGAATGAAATCATGTGTCAAGATAATTTTTTATTTCATTTCCCAGAAACAATGTTTTTTACACTGTAGTTTGTGATTTGACTTAACTGATTATATTATTGTCACACTGTATATTATAAACATTGGACTGAAAGGATAAAAGCAGCAGGAATCCTGATTTCTATTTATGAATCGCCATAATGCCTCCAATCAAAACCAAATTGACAGCTCCTTGTGATATCACACCATTTTAACTAAAAATCCACCTTGTTTATTGACTGTCACATGCTTCAAAGAATCCTTCATTCCTTTTGGAACACACAAAATGTATTGGATATGTTTAAATGTGCAGTGGTGAAAAAAAGTTTTTGGACGCCCTATGCATCTGTGATATATTAAGAATTTTTAAGTCATTGACCTCTGTAAATTACTGTTCCATTGTCTAAACCCACCCATTGAGGTCAAAACTGAAATTGTCAGCAAATTAAAAAAACACATCAGGGATATGTTAAAAGTAAAGAGCTTAGTTTTTTTTTTGTTAACAAACAAAAATATAACCATTTGCATCTACTTCATTCTGTCCAATGCAGCCACACATTTTGAAACACAAAACAGATTTGTCTGCAAATATTTCATGATAATATTTGATATTATGTCCAAAACTTTTTTCCACTACTGCACTTTTTTGGAAAGACAAAAGTAAGTAAGTAAGACAAAAAAAAAAAAAAGAAAAATCAGGATTCATCAAACCCTACAGCATTGTAGGTTTACTTTTAAGAGTTATGAAGTTCTTCAATAAACTGAAGAAACCCTCATATTTCATTGATAAACTGATATGGAGTGATAATACCTGTTCCTTTGGGTTTCAGCCAGAGTAACTAGATGTCCTGAACCATCTTTCTTAAATCAAGAGCTTTACATCTTGTCAGATCAGACCAATAGCATAAAGTTGTCCACTCTTAATATGACAAAAACAAAACAATTTCCTTTAGGAATTAATTTAGGAAGTTAAAGTAAAACATTCTTCTGTTTGTAGTTTTAGTCCACTATCTCATACAGTTTAAACATTAATCATATTTACGTTTGCATTCATAGTGTTGTATTTGTAGCTGTTTGCATTGGATTAGTTTTATCAATGTGTTTGCTTTGAGCTCTTATGAGGAGGACACAGCTGAAACCCATTGGCTGATTGGTGGGAGGGACTTAAAAGTGGAAGTGAGGGGCATCGCTACAAAAGAAAGAAATACTTGTGGCTTAGTTGTTGTGTCTGAGGCCTTTATGCAATTTTCAGTGAAACATGAGTTCTAATGTACTGTCCCAAAGAAAAAAATCTGAACTGATTTGAACAGTAACTGAATAAACACAAAGGTTGTCTTTGACTGCTGCTCAGATCTGTATGCTCTCATGATGAAGCCTGATGAAGTTAGTGAGGGGAGTCTGAGACAGTGCTAATGGATAATGGCTAAGGAAGAACAGACATGTGATGAGGGAAATACCAACTTCATGTGACCCATGGCTAAGGAGCAGCTCACAGATGAGACAAACACTCGTTTGTGTTGTTTCCTTCAGTCAGTACTGAACCACTGCAGAGAATCCACCCGTCAGGCAAGTACACCGTCATCATTTATAAAATTTAGTTCTCTTACACTTGTGAAATGTTTCTAAAATAGTTAATGTTTCAGGTTTAGTTGATGACAGTTACTGTTTCTGTTTGATTTATTGAAAACAGTGACTTAATTTGTATTAGTTCAAGCAAGAGTAGACTTACTGTACATTCCAGTGTGTACTGAAGTTTTCACTTAAAGAAAGAAACTTTTTGTCAGCTGTAATGCATATACAAGTAATAATATTTTGTTAAATATATTTTCTGTTTTCCTCTAATATCTGTTTTGACTGCGCCACACCCATACAGTATGCATGCATTAGTCTGAAGGCCTGCATGACCATATGGCAGAGTGAATACATTAAATAATTTAAGATTTCAACCCAATCACTGAGTTATTTTTTAGACCTTATATGAAGAGCCTTCAAAATGTTTGTGGAAAAAGAGCACAACTTTGACATGATTTAAATCGCACAGCCCTCAGTTTTACACAGACTTAATGCTATCAATTCATGCTAAATTGCATTGACCAAGGTGGATATATTAAAAAATAAAAATCATAACTAATTTTTCCCATGAACTTTTTGAAGCCTCTGTATGTAAATAACCCCAACAACATGTTAGTAAAATAGCTTTATTGTCTACTTATTGTTAACATTTACTGTATGGATCTACTGACAACAATATGGTCACGGAAAAAAATATTAGACCATCAAAAGTCATCAAAATCAATGGTTATGTAATCAAATACCAACCCCATATGACTAAAACAGACAGAAAAGTAAACATGGAATGCCTCAGAGCACTGTTTTTGTCAGTACAATGCCATAGTTATCGATGTAAGACGTTATGTGACTTTGGTTATTATCAAGAAAATCATGGAAAATGGATAGATATCACTTCTGAAATTAAAGTCTTATGAGCTATTTTTGTTGTTATTATTATATTTGCCCAAACAAATGTACCTTTAATTGTACCAGGCATCAAAATGAACAAGAAACTGAAAAAAACATAGGGTGGTCTAATAACTTTTTCTGTGACTGTGTGTTTTCTGTCTTTGAAAATGAGCCAAAATATAAATTGCAGTAATGACATTTAACTTTTCTGTCCTTCCTTCACTCCTCCTTGTCTAGATCACCACCCCTCAAGCTGTAGCTCTACGTTGCCAAGATGCAGACAATCAAAACAGTGGAAACCCAAGTGCCTTTTCTAAAAGAGAGTCTGTTCACTACCACTTTCAAAGGACGGAGGAAGAGTAGTGTTACCAACATCCTCCGCAGACAGCAGCACTCACTGTTAAATCAACAGCAGCTGCAGCAGCCATGTATCTTAGAGCATCAGCATCCTAAACAAATACTTGCCCCTTCAAAAGAAAATGGACAAGCTCAGTGTACTCCAGAGCACCAGCGCCTTGCTCGGTCAACCAGCAGCCCGTTATGCAAGGCAGCTGAGCGTGCAGCAGCAGATTGGGATGTGAAGGAGGAGCAAAAAGAGAGGAAGGATGAGAGAGAGAGAGAGGCTGAGCAGAAGAGGGGGGGGACACGAGGAGTGAATGGTAGTGAGCCCGTGGCTGTCAGTGCCAGTCTCCTCCTACTTTCATCATCAGCATCAACGACGCTGGGGGAGGCAGCATCATCCGCACATCTGCCTTTAACTGTGGTGGGTAAACAGCAGGGATTAAGCAGCTCTGAAGCAGCAGATCGAAAGCTGACCAGAGGAGCAGCCCAGGAGGAAACCCAGCATGCCCAGCCTCGACCCCAACAGCATGGCCTGTTAGCCAAGGGTGTCCGCCTGTTTAGGAATATGGGAAACCAGGAGGCAAAGCAGAAGAAAGGAGGAGGAAGTGGTGGTCCAGGAGCCGGAACAACCGGAGATGTACCCTGTGATGCTGATGATAGAGATGTGGACAAAAAATCTAGAAAGTCATTCAGTAAGAGTAGCAAAGGAGAAAATAATGCAAAGAAGAAAACAAAGTCAGAGTCAAAGGGTTCTATGTTTTCAGGTATGAAAATCAGAAAAAGTTTATCCAAGTCTAAAGGTTTGTCCAAGGAGGATGTTTTGGAAGATGGGAGGTCTGGGCAGTTTGGTAAAGGACTCAGTTCTGGTGCAGAGACCAGTTTGTCAGCTGATGAGATGGGCACATCATCAGACTTGGAAGGAGATCTAAACCAGTTGAACAGAGATAGATGCCAATCTGTGGAAGACGAGGCTGGTCGGAAGTTGAGCTCTGGTTCAGATGCTGACCTCTACAGCTACCACTCAGCAGCAGCTGAAAATGAGGACCTGCTCTCTGACATCCAACAGGCCATAAGACAACAATGTGCAGCCACTGAAGAGGCCCTGGAAATGATGACATGTCATTTAAATGAATGTTCAACCTCTGTCGGATATAAAGCCTCTCATAAACTCACATCTTCCCAGCTACCAAACCTGGATATGGAAGCTCCTTATTCCTCAACTCGTAGTCAAAGTGTAGTTCAAGATCTGAATGAAAGCAATGATGTATCCTTGTCAAGAAATTCATCAGGTCCGGGGTCTCTAAGTGAGAGTGGTCCATCTACAGCTGCAGATACAGAAAGGAGCAGTGGCAGCCTTTTCCCAAAGACCAACAGCACATACAGCTTCCCAGACACAACTGCCACCACCACCTCCTATGAGAGTGCTGAGGAACCCCAGGATGATCTGGAAAGCCCGGTTCAGCATAGTCAAGGTAGGACCATACAGAGCAAAAGCCTGTGCGTGCCAAGTGTACACCTCGATCCTGACCCTGAGGCAGCAGGTGGGGGGACATTGTATACTCACAAAAGTGCCAGCAGCATGGATCTATCAACAGAGAGAAGCGAGGAAGAGGAAGTTAAGAAGCAGCACTTCCTGTCACTGACAAGAAGGAAGAGTAGTTTGTCCATTGGTCAGCTGACACCAGACTATGTTTCTCAGCCTAGACGGCCATCCTCCACTTCACCTTCTACCGTTAAACTGTACCCCCCAGTGCACCCCTCCTATGTGAAGACCACTACCAGGCAGCTCACCTCTCCAATGGACTCCCCCCTTACTAGTCCCCATGTACCCAGGAAAGCAGATGCTTCTTCGCTGGAGCCTAATGGGGGACAGTCATTCAGGAGACGCAAACAAAGGTCCTGCTCCATTGGTGGTCCCCTAAATGTGTCAGCAGATTGGGATGACCCGGAAATGAGTTCTGGAGGTGGAGTCAAAGAGCAGGATATACCTGAGAGGAGTTTTGCAGTGGGGACCTACTGGACTCTGGGTTCCAGGAGAGCACAGTATGTACGCCAGGCCTCTAACACTGCAACACCCTATCTGGATGTATTCTCTGGTGAGTCACACAAAAATAAATATATCTGCTGCATCTGACACAAATGGCTAAGTTTGACTACTCTAGCAAGCTAGGAATAGAGCTAGCCTCATCACTGTCTGGGATTTAGCATCAGCTAAAGGAGAAGTAGTGAAGCTAAGAGGAGTAACCACGGATGGGCTGAGCCAGGATGGAGTTTCCTCATGAATTTTGAATGAAGTGAATAAAAGTGATATGTAGAAAGAAATGCCAGTCGATCAAAAAGGCAGCACTGACTCAGACTATTAGAGAGGAAAGAAATATGAATGAATGCACTTCCACAGAGAAGACATGTGCTACACATCACAGTAATAAGAGCTACAACATATTAATATTTATTTACAGGAGTACGACACAGTGTTTACTATACAATACTGTGCAAAAATCTTAGGCCAACATTAGGTTTGTTGGTTTAGTAAAGTTATAATGGCCACACATATGAATTTCTCAGTCAATTGTATTGGAATACAATCTTAATATACGGGAAGTATGAACAGCAACAAAACAAAAGTTTCAGAGAAAAAAAAAACAGCTTTTGTAAATCAAAATTAGTACTTACTGTGACATGTCTTTAACCCTTTTCTTTTTTTTTATTTTTTCATTTGAGATTTCTTGCATAAATTTTGTAATGTTTTATACTAGCTTTATTTCAATACACGTCAGATGTTTCTGTTTGGTCTTGTCATAAAGTCAGGGGCATAGTTCAAATACTGGGTACTGGGGGGTGGGTGGGGGTATCTGTACCCCCCAATGAAGACCCAGACCCTCCTAAAGGCACAAAAATATCAATCTTGGGGGGTCAGGTAATTCTTCTGAATTTGTGAAAAATAATTTTTTAAAAATACAATACAGCGCTAGTGCTATTCTTAGGGCAGGAACTGTTTAATATAAAACGACTGCAGACACCCCTATTGTGGACCGAACCATTTAAACCACAGCAGCGCCAAAAGAAACTGAACCAACCTCTCTTTTTATGCCATGGATTGATAAATGTAAGTAGCTAGCAGATATCTAGCTTATTGAAAATGTATTATGTTTTCAACCTTATTGAAGTGTTTTGTTGGTTTATGGATACTAGCTGACGTCTTTATAAGTTCAAATACTTAGCATTGGTCCACTAAGCCTGGTACAGTTGTTACTGTACGTTAGCTAACTTCTTAGCATGATAAGCTAAGGCTCTATAAGCTTATTCCATTTTTTGTAAAAATCGATTATAATTTCCCAAGGAGATAAACTCCCTTTGATTCCACTCTCATTTCATGGTGAATAATAAAGTACAATCAATGATAGTTGAGCAAGGTTACACTTCACATCAAGTAGTTCAAAGTTTAGTTTATACCGAATTAAAAAAAAAAAAAATTCACATCCATAGTTCACAATTTCAGTTAAGAACTAATTAACGTTCAGTTCATTTAACATTTTTTTAAGTAAAGAAAAACCTAGTATTTCTGTACTTATCTTTCCCAATAAACCCTTTTGATATAACTACTATTCCCAACTGGTGTGAATATTATTTACGCCCATTTAATTTATCACAGTTGTTGCAGTAACCCCAAACAGACAGAAAACATTCAGAATCTCACAAAACAGTCTGTACTAGTTAAAGTTCTTTAGCTATAAGTGTTATAACAATATAAATCTTAACATTTGATCTCAAAATAAACCTGTTTCATAAAGTTGGATGTAGGCTGTTTGTAACTATTACTTTTACTAGTAATTAATATTGTATTCCAGTGCACTGAACTCTTAACTTTTTGCATAGTGGATAATATACCCTACTGATTCTCATTTTGTCTCTTGTCTTGACCTTGAGTGTGTGTTCACTTCACTTATCTTACACTTTAACACTAAACCAGGTGGTGAGTACGGCTCTTCATACTGATGTGGTAGTGGGCCATGATGGTTATAAAAGAAGTGAAGAGAGTAATCTTCCATAATGGGGGGAGTAATTCACACCCTGGTCAAAAGTTATACTAAATAGAGACTTTTAGAACCCAGTTAGTTCAGGGTTTTTTGTGGGTATGAGTCTTTTAAAGCTGTGCACATACTCCCTGCATTTTTCTTGTATCTGAAGACAAGAGAATGAGAAAAAAGCATGTATGCTAATTTAAACCCTGCAGAAACAACAAAGTTTGCACTATGCCTAATTTTTCTTAGATATACTGATTCACCAGCACTTTTTGCAAACCAACCCAAACAATTATACAGAGACAAAGGGTCCTGCCATGGTAGTATTTGAGTTATAATTTATTTCTATTGCTATGAATCCCTAATGTGCCTGTTGTAAATTGTATTTGTTTGACTTCAAGCCCCATACTCATTTGAGCTCAAGTCATTATGTAATGAGATGGTAGGATGATTAGCATAATTGCTTTGTGATTTTCTGTATGTTCTAATGAACCACTGATTACCGTGTAATACAAATGATCACAGCAGGAAAAAAATTGATCATATACCGTACAATAGCCACAATGAAACACTAGAGGTTCTCTATTGAAGTGTCTTCAGAACAAATGCCTTCTTCTTACAAAACAATACCACTTTGTCCTCCTTTCTGTCATGGTGACTAAAGAGTTCAGCTGCGCTCTACTGTCTGCGCCTGAGCTCATAAATCAGAGAGCCAAATGACAACGCTACCACCCACCCATGGCAATGCTGTCATCCTCTGCCCCTCCTGGCTTAGACACAAAAACACACACATACACACATGCACACTTTGTACAGAACTGGATGGTAAACCCAAGTGACAGTTTATCTGGATGACATAAATAACTCCTGATTTCAGATCCTTTCACATTTCGTCAGGTGACTGAACCACAGCCAAACAATGAGGGTTCCCTTTGATTCAAAATCCTGTTATCCTGGGGGGGAAAAAAAAAAAAAAGTCAATAAGCATTTCACGTGTCGGTAATCAGTTCATCATTTCCAGGTAACAAAAGGGTCAGAGAGGGGGAGTAAGAAGAAAGACACAGACAACCTCAATTCACTGATTCATTTCAGACTTTAAACGCCATCTAAAGCTTTGAGAGAAACATAAAGTTATTTTTTTTTTAATTTAATACTAAAACCACCCTCTTTCTATTTATGTCATACTAATCAGACTGTTAAAACCTCAATAACTGTTAAAACGGTATTTGTAGATATTCTGCCTGTATCTGCATTATTTAGCAGCGTCTGTGATAACTAAGGCTCTGCACAATTAGCACAATCTCTGTTGCCAACTCATGTAAATGGTGTTAATAGGTCTCAGACTCGAAGGTGTTTAATTATCACATTAGATACGAATAAATTGCATTCTAACTTTACCACATAAGTAAGATATATAAAGAATGGAAAATCATCCCACAGTCACAGGCAGAGAGTGTGTTTTCAGATATATCTAAACAGTTTTTCCCAGCATAAAAACACACATTTGCATCTTCCAGAGAACAGCCTTGACTGCTACTCTTTTCTGTGCTGTTTTTATACCCTTCTTTTTTCTTCTCCTTAGGTCATACTTTACTGGAGAGGTTGTGTGTTCAGCATGGAGATAGGCCCACAGAGGCGGAAGCCAAGGAACTGTGTCACCGAATGCTAGCTCTGGGTTTGCTGCAGCCCTTCAGTGACAGCAGTGGAGAGGTTCATACTGGCAGCCCTGTCTCACCAACGCCCACCGTTTATAATGTAAGGCCTTTGTCTATACCACGTCTTGGTCACTTGTTTTCCAAAAGTGATGGCATAGGTTACAGTTGTGCACATAAGTTTACATACCCTAGCAGAATTTGTGATTCCTTGGCCATTTTTCAGAGAATATGAATAATAATACAAAAAGTTTTCTTTCACTCGTGGTTAATGGTTGGGTGAAGTCATTTATTTTCAAACAAATGTGTTCGCTCTTTTTAAATCATACAAACAACAGAAACTATCCAAATGACCCTGATCATAAGTTTACATATCCGAGTTCTTAATCCTCTCTATTGGCCCCACCCCTTTAACATCAATGACAGCTTAAAGTCTTTTGTGGTAGTTGTGGCTGAGGCACTTTATTTTCTCAGATGATAAAGCTGCCCATTCTTCTTGACAAACCACCTTCAGTTCTTTTAAAATTTTGGGTTTTCTTGGATGAACTGTATGTTTAATATCTCTCCAAAGTGGTTCAATGATATTGAGGTCAGGAAACTGAGATGAACACTCCAGAACCTTCACTTTTTTCTGCTGTAGCCAACGACAGGTCGACTTGGTCTTGTGTTTTGGGTCATTGTCATGTTGGAACATCCAAGACCGTCCCATGCACATTATGTTGGGGTATGTAAAGTTATGAGCACAACTGTATTTCCTTAGCTTTGCTAGTCAAATTATTGTTGAGGTAACATGGGGATACTGTTGTATTGAAAAACATGTAAAGATCCAGTGATTCTAGGCTCTAACTGCAAAAATTGAATATCATCTTGATTATTATGCTTTCATTGGTTTATATTGCATGGAAATAGGAATTGCTGTGTTTTTGTTTCATAGAATGACCCACTTTATAGCAGGTGGCATACAGTGTACAGGTGTATTCCCATCATCTGCTCTGTGTGAATGTTGACCCAGAGCAATATTTATGTAAGGAAAAAAAAAAAAAAAAACACTGAATAGCCACAAAAACCACATTCCTTTTTTTTTTTTTTTAACATTGGTTCAGGGAGCCTTGTGGAGACATTCAGTTGGTTGCAATCCTCACCAGTAGATGTCACTAAATATAACTCACTGACCCTTGAAGATTAAAATGTTTTTAACTGCTGCTCCATGTCTCAGACTGTAGTAACATGAAGATGATTCATCTCATCACAGTGATTGTCCATAGATTAAACCTTCTGTGAAAGGAAACTGATTTATATTTCATACACTGATGTTTGTTCTCATCTAAATTACTGTAACTCACATAATTACAAGCTTCGGCACAAAACTAAAGCTTAACTGTTCTCAGACCCGGCATTAATTTCTGGGAAATCTATTTGCAGTCAGCGACAGACCATATGTACACTAAACGGCGGCTTCCAAGCTCATCCAATCTACACTTTTATATTTATTTCTGTAACAGTATGATTCATCCCCAAGAGGTTTTGATATCCTGTGAGCAGTGGGGCATGTCGACAGCATGACCATATGAAAGTTAATTTCATGATTCCTTCATTCCAGTGATGCTTTAGTCATATCTAATCCCATAAGTGGGTTATTTTCCCCTATGCAGTTCATTGTAGTAATCGCCAGTTGTCAGTGCCATTTAGCATCTTTCTCTTTTTCAGAGCTACTATAAGGAATAATGAAATATGCGGTGTAATATATAGACCTATATGTTAAATGTTACATGTATAGTGGCTGAGATGTCATGAATTTAATGTGTACAAGAACAAAAGAAATGTAAAGGCAATATTAGCTGATGATCTTATTTACAACACGATCATAAAATTTAATTTTCAGTCTATGTTAATGAGCTGCCAAATGGTTATTTTTATTTTTCCAGTGTCTGGTGACTATTGAAAAATATAAACAGATTAGTGGAATATTTATCTCTAGCTGCACAACTCATATCCCCCTCAGATGGTGTCCTACATACATACTAAACCACACTTGTAGGCTCCTGCAAACAGAAGCGTAAACAACTCATACAGTCACTATGACGCATGAATGCTCTGAATCTGTCTTATTTTATCGTATTCCCCTTATATTATGATATTAACATGGAGCACTTTTATTTTTATGCACAACTCCACCGGTGGTTCACAGTTGCTTTAGTAAGGTAATAATAACGTGTGCACTGATACACAAAAGGACAGCCTGGGACACCCATACATGTTCAGGCATTTCCTCGCATGGCTGGTTTAACAGCAGCCTCTCCAGCTCTCACTCAGTCACACACAAAGGCACAAATACACACATCTGTGATTGGGTAGACCATCTGCTGACCATGTTATGTAACAACTCCACGTGCCTCAGGCTCAGGCTGCTCTTCCCCTGAAAAAAGCTCACCCTGCCTAGATCGGACAGATACTCACAGTTGCTTTTTTCTTTTTTTTTTTTTTTTAAACCCCTGCTCTCTGCTTACTTCAGTCTGGGGCTTGGCCTGAAGTCCTGTATTATTCAGCTCGGCCGAGAATAACCTTTGCAGTTGCTGCTGAACGTGCAGATCTCTTTGCTATTGCTGTGTATATTACAGTTAATCTCCCAATCAAATAAATACTTTGAAACAATCAAGAGCTATCTTTGTAGCCTTTTGAGCAAAACCCCTTAATACCTCGTCCTATTATCCTTTTTCCTTTTACAATAACATTTCATCTTAAAATGAATCACTTTCTGCATCACCTCTGTTTTTTGTTTACTTTCCTTTTATCTCCATCTTCAACTTTTCTCCCCTTTGTCCTTCAATTTGCAACCTATATATGGCATGATATCCAGTTTCATTCTGTACTTTGCTGAAGTCTACAAAAAGCTGAAGAGGCAGGTTTCTTGTTCTGCATCCCACTTGAAATTAAAGTATCAGATTAAATTTGCACAAAAAGTGGAGTATGGTGTAGTTGGATATCTGATGACTCTCTTGCACAGTATTCTCTTTTTCAAAACACTAGTGTGTAGATAAATAATGAGTAACATCATTCTGGCATTTATTTTGTCTGCAGTATTGAGGTCAGGTTTCAAGGATTCAGCTTGTGTGCAGTTTATTCAGCATATTTATACTCACAAATGCACAATTTGCACCCATGGTCAGTGTGGTGGGGTTTGTAAGAGCATGTGTTTCTTTATTGTATGGCATTAATTTCCTAAGTAATGACTTGTGTTGCAAGAAAGTAAGCCCTCAATTACTTTGTAACACCAAGAAAAGTCCACAATGCTTTTGTGGAATACGTTAATCATCTTTGCATGGCACAAAAAAAAACACAATACTGAAAACAGAGTTAGAGCTGCATTCTGTAACTTCTTCTCATTGATTTATTTTGTGGCGGCTGAAAAGAACCTCGAATATACCAAGAAAATATAATATATGCATTAATTGTCCAGAATTTTCTACCTTCTTTGCACGCAGACCTGTCTTCTCCAGCTGTTAAAATGGGGTAAATGGAAGTGATCTTGACCCTCTGTTCTGTCTGAACTTGTACAGGAGGAGCAGCTGTACACTTGGGCAGCTGTAGGGCTTCCTGTGTCGTCTCACCTGTGGGAACTGTATGGTGGTCGCAGCACAGGGAGAGCACAGAGCTTGAGATTACCTTTGCAACAGTCAGCAAAAACTCCTGGTACATTAAACTCTCAGGTTGGTTAGATCATACATTCACTCTGCATCTATTAATGTTCTCCATTTGTTACTCTGCCCATACTAATACAGGACTCTTTATTGTACAGCAAAAAAACCAACTTATCCATCTATCTATCTATCTATCTATCTATCTATCTATCTATCTATCTGTCTGTCTGTCTGTCTGTCTGTCTGTCTGTCT
>JAPTGZ010000008.1:25695835-25708806 GCA_029814645.1 Fowleria isostigma
CGCATGGTTTAGGATAAGTCATTATTTCACAGATTAGCAGACATTTTTTTTTTTTTTTTTTTTTTTTATCAATGCGTTGCATTTTCAATGTAAATCTATGCAGAGATTTTGAAAGCTTGTTGGACATAGCAACTGTAACTAAGGCCCAACCAGTCAGTCAGTTACTTTAGTGCATTTGTATTCTGTCTTTGAGAATGAGGTTAAAAAAGATGATTCACTTTAAGTCTACTCAGGTTGAGGATGTAGAGGAGTGAGTGGGTGTGTCATATTGTCATGTTTTCATTGTTGGATACTTAAACAGTTTCACTGTAAACTGCACCTTTCTTGACTTTCATCCTATGTGTAAATTATTATAATTTCAAATGGGATAAAAAAAAAAAAATACTTGTCTCTCGCCACTGACTGTAATACACTTACTTTCTGAAATAAGGTCCCATGGGGCACAACTAGAGGCAGTGGGCCTTTGCCCCTCTATTAGCATTGGAACTGTTTGTTTCCTTGGGTGTTTTAGTTGGTCACCAGTGTATTGCCAGATGAGTGCTATAACTTCCAGTGTCAGAAGTGATTTCTGACATTATTTTGCTGTTGAGATTCCTTCCGCAACTTACTGGCTTGTCCCTAGTGTATATTAAGCAGCAACAAAGTGAATTTATTCAACACAGTTTTGATGGTGGAAAAATCGGTAATAGATGCAGATGTTGAGGTATGTATTTTTCTTTGATAATGCTTGCATGCCCTAGAGCAAATTTAATCCTACCAGAGGAAAAAGATAAAAATAGAAAGCTTTTATGTCCGCTTGAATTAATGCCATTTTTTTTTTACATGTAGTAAATACTGTTTTTTTGTCATTCGTTCAGGTAGTGAAGCTTTTGAGCAACAAGCGTTCACAGGCTGTGGGTATTCTGATGTCCAGCATTCATCTTGATATGAAGGACATCCGCAACGGTAAGTTTGAACAAATATACATGTACCCTTCTTTACAGTGCAGTTATATATAATCAGTTAAACATTGTACAACATTTAACATGTTTTAACACTGTGTGAAATACTGTTCTAGATTTCATTTGCAATGCAATCAATCGCATCTTCTCCATTATTAAATCGGCAACAATTTCATACCCTCACAAATTATCTTAATTATTCCTGACCTACTTTTTGTTTTTCTTTTCTCGTTTTGGATAATCTCCCTCCAGCTAACATCCACTCCCTGTTTCTCTGTGGCTTCTGTCTTCTCTGATGAGTTGTCAACATCTTTTCTACACTAGTTTGTTAAACTGAAGTCATTCAGACCGTCTTCCTGTTTTAGTTACTCTCTGATTGCTCCCCAGTCTTCCCTCATCTGTGTCTAAACACTCCCCCTCATCTTTCCCATCCTATTAGATAGGACCCACCTCCAGCCTTATTATGGTTTCAAATCCTTATCACAGCACATATGGTAGCTGGATAGACTACATCAAAATAAATGAGTCCCACAGTAACCCTGACTGGTATATAATATAGACTAGCAGTAAACAGTGGCTCTGTGATATTGCTTTGTCTGCAGGGTCTTCAAAGCATATTATGGGCTGAATTTTCACTCTCTGTTTTCTGGCCTTAGTGCCAGTCTTTGGCGCATCCATCTCAGTTTGGAGACTGAGGCCAAGCAAGGGCCACTCTCATCAGCCCCATCATCCGTCTCCTATGTTAGGACAGTTTTTGCTATGGTACATAATTAGCGCTGATTGGAGACTTCAGTATATCATGGAAAGTAAGATCAGAGGGCAGATATCTCAGTGCTTTGCTGAAGGAGTATATTCTCTGTTGTCTTTTTCTTCAAATTGGGTTGCCTGCTGCCTTGCATAAACAAATTAATGACCTGGAAACCACAAAGTGTTTTTTATTATTAATGGCTCTGTTGTGTATTTAACTTGTCTGATTTATGGACTGGATTAGTTAAAGGCTGACAGTGCAAAAAAAAAACCAAAAAGAAACCCTCGAAAGATGAAAAAGAATATATAGTTTTCCAAAATTCTATTGTTTCCGAATCCTAACATGATCTAATGTTCCCTTGTGCAGTTAGAGGCTTCAGGCTGATTAAAGAATTAGAAAAGAATGTGAGTAAAGAAGGGAAGGTCCGTTTGTCAAAACCTTTTAATTGTCCCTTCTGTTCAGTGAATCATTGCCTCATTTTCTTGTGATTTCACGCTGACGATAATGAGTAGTAATGGGCCAGACACTGTCTAACTGGAGCATCTGAATTGAAAAGAAAAACAACTTCTGAATCATTTATTTACACCATGTCTGTTTCATGACAGCCAAATTGCTCAGAAAGAAGTCAACACATTTTCTGTTCCTCACAGCTGTTGTTGTTTGTTCTCAGACTTGGCCGACACGCTGCATGTTTCATAGGACACTTCCGTGTGATGTCTGCTTCCTGTGAGGCTTTGATGACGGTGGTGGTGGTGGATGGATGGAAGGTGGTTAACGGCGCCACGCTAGGGTTGAGTGTGGTAGTAGAGGTAGACCCAGGCAGATGGATCTGGCTTTTGGCTGTATAAGGTCTATGTCAGAGTGATGATATGGCTTTCTCTCATGTCTTTTAAACTTCTACCATCAAATCAGTCAACCATACTCCGGTCCTGTTTGTAATGAGAACCAAATGGTTACCAGAGAAGACTCCGCAAAAAAGAAAAAGGAGTCGGAAAGAATTAAATTATTTCTGCGGTGGCTTTGCAAGAGGAGAAAGTGTGCAAAGGTTAGAGACAGCAATGTTATTAGCAACAGAGGAAGTGGTGAAGTTGAACAGTGGCTGTTAAGGGGTTAAGAATGGGATAAAGAGAGACTGGGGGAAAAAACAAGTATCAAAGCAGAAAACATGGGACAGAACTGAGTGGATTAGTAGGGCAGTGACTTCAGGCTTTGTTCTTCATGTCTGTTTTTATTCCACTTTTTATATAAAGTTGTAGATGGATAAAAGCACAGAGTCCAGTCATATTTCATCCCCGAGTAATGACACAAAGTGAACATGGTGCACTGCTTCTATCACTTCATGTCTCCTTATCCCTACTGACGTTGGCTTTCCCTCCTGTACCTCAACAGCAAATCAGCAGATCAAAACAACGTGAGCAATTTGGACACCCAAGGGACGCTGAAATACATATAGGTGTCGAGTGCTTCGCTGTGTGATTGTGCGTACAGCAACACCTCAGCCTCAACACCACAGACCCCCAGGCTCTGTTTGTCTTTAAACATTTACTTTCAAAGGATTAATGCTTGCGGGCGCCAGGTCCTCGCGCCGAGACAAAAAGGCGACACCAGGAATTCAAACACAGGAGTTCAAACAAAGATCTTTGTACCTTTGACAGATTTCTTAGACCTCCATATTTATGTTTTAGTTTGTGGCCCCTTGCAGGCTATCATAGAGAGAAGTGATAACTGTGTAACTCGCAGCATTTGGGACATGACATTTTATGTGGGCCATGCAGGGAAAGTATGTCCTTGTTTCATGCCAACTTCAGCCACAGCAAAGCAGGAGAGTAAGATTTGAACAAGGTGTTTTCTGCAACTCTGATAGTTGTTTGAGCCAAAGAAAAATGTTATAATCAGGTGGTTGTTGGAACTTGTTGTCTTGCATCTTGCTGATGCTGGTTTGATTTATGTCTTGTTAATTGTGTTTCTTCATGGTAATTTTATGGTAAGTGTATGATAAGTATTAACATTAACCATATCATCTTCTCCTTTCATCCACAGCCGTCCTTAATATGGACAACACTGTTGTTGATTTGGAGACCCTACAAGCCCTTTATGAAAATGTGAGTGTAAAAAACATTGTGTATCATTAGGTGTAATTGAATATTTAACTTTTTTTGTCATAAAATAAATTTCAATTGTGACTTTCAAAAGAACATGATCAAGGCATATGTGGACAGTGTGGTTTCACTCAAATCAATAAAACAGTGAAAAGATGAAATCTCAAAGTGAAATAAATTTCTGCATTTTCTTGCCAGTGCAGAATCTTATAAACACACAGTGTTGAGCAACAAACCCAGTATAATTATACAATGTAACACTGCTGACAGCTTAGGCTGATCATGACTGTAACATTTGGTATGGGAAAACCTTGCAGTTTTATTTTTTCTCTGTGGTTTGCAGCAAAAGTATCATTTTGGGAACCATTTGCTTGTGACAAATAAAATGATTTATGGTTACACATTTCATGCCATATATGAATAGCAGGCAATCATATTATTAAGGAATGAAACCTGAGACAGCTCAACAAGCCACGATATCAACAAAATGGCACAAAATCATTCATCAGCTGTTAGCTGTGTTTTATTTGGCTCTTCACTGAGGGTAAGCCACAAAACACCCAATGCTATCCATCAAAAACACCTTTCAGTGATTATCAAACACTCAACTTTTTTTATACAGTCTAGGTAAGAAAATACACGTTTTAGTCAAATTGAATTACAATGTGTCCATAATACAAAGCTTTATATTTATTTTAATGTCATTCACAGATACTGCTTCACTGTGAACATACTATGGGAAGTTCTTATTCAGCTCTCCACTTGAAAGGGTGAACTGAAGGAAGTGTGTATTAGATACCAAAACAAACAGGCAAGCCACAAACCGTACTGGTATGTGTGCTGTTTGGCGACACAGTCGCCTATGTAGGTCTGTCTGCAGGCCTGAAAGGGGACCAATGTTTTTACATAGTAAACATGTTTTCTTCACACTCAATATGATTGACTCCACTTTTGTAATGCCCATGTGCAAAGGAAACTATGGTTAAGAAATCCCAGTATTTGTGTCACAGTTACTTTTGAAAGGACTTTTTCAAGAGGCTGCACTCTTCCTCCTTTTCACTTTTCCAAGTGAAGACACCACATAGGGTTGTAAATGCAGAGCTGTCATCACTACTTTCCAGTATGTCTACATTTGGCTATGGAGCTCTTATTGTGTATAGTAAATACATATTCATCAGTCTTTGATAGGAACTCTACTCTGCTCTGTACAGTTCAGGACCCATACAAACTTAGGTCAGTAAATAATAGAACATGAAAACAGGCATGTTTTCCACATTTCAACCATGATGCAGTTTTAAGATGCTGTGAAATTCCTATGAATTGTTTTTGGCACAACTACATAGCAGAGGCCTGGATCTTTGGCAGCCAGAAGCATATTAATAATGTTGATCATGGGAACGAGGCTGAGGCTTGAGACAAGCTGTAGTTATGAACCAATGTGTCATAACTGAGGATCAAAAGTCTTCTAACCTCTTCACTCACCCCAAGACTTTCAGCCCACTCCCTCTCTCCTTCTCCTGTATAGCCTTAGGCTATGTTATTGAGTTGAGGAGCCAAATTGTTTCTCTTTTGTATTGCGAGACTCCATCCTGTCTGTGGGTCTCCAGCCCCCTAAACCACAGTTGGCAGCACAGTCAGCCTGTCTTGAGGAATGCGAGGGGCTTCTAATGGTTACACCCTCACTCACTGTGCTAGGAGCTGGATCACACACTTCTCTCCCTCACTCTCTTTTTCTCAGTTTCACGCACACAAACATGCTCACAAACAAACTTGTAGGCGCACACAGATGTGCACAAAGTGTACAGAGACAGACGTACACACAGGGAGGACCAGAGCCGCTCAGTCTATGTGCTGCAGATTATAGCCACTCCTGTTCTTTGAACAATAAGCCACAACCATTAAAGGGGTCACAGTGATAGTGGGACACCGCTGCCTTCCCTCTAATGTCCCAAGCCATAATCTGGACCCAGACTGGTTGTCTGAACTTCAGACTTCTTTCAGCTTCCAGTAGCCAAATGTCATGAAAGTCAGCTAAAGTCATAGTGAGAGAGTTCCTCCCACAATCTCTACACTAAAATCATACCTTTGGTCATGGCATGGCCTGTGATATTCTGATATATTTTACATGTTTATTACATGATGCAGTTTGTCATTTCAAGACATTTCTTTGGCAGTGTAAGGTCCAAAGAATCTCATAAATGTTGTTTCAGTGAAAACTGAGTGACATAAATAATGATTAAGTTCTGGCTGGCTCTGCTCAGCCCTGTACTAGAAACCTGGCTAATGAATACCACTTGGCTACCGCTAGAATTTTGGCATCACAAATATCATCCTAACCCTTTTGCATTTGATATTCCACATGGGACTGTATTTCTCATGCTAACAACTGCTGCAACATGCCCTAGCAATTCAAAGATCACACGCTAATGCCTACTTGTCCCCAATTACACCAAACACTGCTGGGTTCTGCTGCTGCCCTTTGAAAAGAATCTGCTTTGTGTTAAATATATTTACACTTGAAAACATCTCGAGAGAAGGCGAAGGAGAGTTTGCCCTCGTCGACAGAAGGCAGCGGTGTGTAGAATACTAATCGGGCCCTCAATGCGTTTGATGCTGGTGTTTGATGTTTTTCAAGGATCCATGCCGAGGCCAAACCCCAGAGAGAAAGATTGAGAGAAACAGAGGGAGAGACCAGACCACTCAGACTTCGACTTTAGGGGTCTAAGGAGTCTGGAGGGACTGGAAGAGAGTTTACATTCTCTTCTTGGGGATGGTTTTATTGTTTTTCCCTTCTCCGTCAGACACATTAACATCTATTGTCTTTGCCTCTTGTGAAATGAACGGGCATTTCTGGCCTGTTTTTTTTAAACCACCTTGTATAAAACTGTGGTCCAGAGCCTGACAGCAGGATAATAGTAAGGAATGTAGTTTGGCTCAGGGGCAACTCCTTAGCATTTTAAAAAATACTCTGCATACTGGCATATGGTGCATTTGATGTAGAAAACAATACCATCTTGTAGTTTTTTGTGATCAATATAAATGGAACACAAGTCTTATCTCTGTTGTAACTTTGCAGATCTGTCAGATGGATTATTTAGATCTAATCTACTTTAAAAGTTGCACATTCTGCATTTAAATTGAGTACTTTAAAGCTGTAATATCTAAACTTTCCTATTAAAAAATCTAAAAATCAGTTAAGCAAATGTCATATATTTTGTATTTGTATTACCTTGACAATGAGAAGTAATCCGGGGTCTCAATTAATTTCTGATTTCTAGGGGTGTTATAAAAATGCCTCTGGGTGCAGTTGGATAGACCTACTACCAATCAGTACCAGTCTGAATTGGCTGTTTGGTTGTTTAGCATGAATATTTGCTACATTTTTATTCATTGTTATCTGACCTGAGTGACAGTAATGCTTTTGACCACATTAAATATGGCAGAATAATGTTAACATATATTGAAAATCACATCTGTATATTATGAATGTAGCCAGTGGAGAACTGTCGAACAAATGTAGTTGTGCCAAACCATTTAACTAACAATTAACTGAATGAACATCTGTGGTATGGGTGAGCAGTGCATGTGGCGGAAGTAAAACTCAGCCAGTTACAGCGAGTAGTTCATACCATGTAAAGGATGAGAGTGGTCGGCTCTCCTATACAGACAAAAACAAATACTGGACTTGAAGAATCACAGGTGGCATTCTGACATTGTATCAAACCATGTATCAGACCTGCCCCCGTATTGGATAAACAGCTGTGATTGGTCCAGTTTTTGGAAATCAGTTTGAAGCCATGCCAGAGTGGATGTCTTAGTACAAAGCAGATGCGTCTGGTTCCCAGCTTTGACCTGTGTACTACATCATGTCAAACGTTTCCAACAATGTTCGCATTCAGAAACATTCATCATTGCATTCAGTGTAATGGTCTGTTTTATTTGATCAACTGTCACTGTTTTTTTTTATAGATTGACGTTGGCAACATTATTCTCCATCAATAAACTTAATATAAATAAAACTGTAATACTTTACCTTGTTTTAAAGATCATTATTATAATTATATTTTTTGGGTCATTTGTTTTGATTTTGTTTTTATTATTAGTTTTAAAAGACCTTTATTTAACCAGATAAAAATGGCCTGGCCAAGAGCTCAGCAGCACACGCCATGAAAGAAAACAGGTTTTTACAGACAGGTAATAAGAATAAATTAAAAACAAACAGTCATATTGTAATAACAGAAAAATCAGAGAGTTTTTTTTTTTTTTTAACTGCAGTAAATGAAGTACAAAATTTAGTTGAGCCCACAGCAATTTAAAAACACAGATCTCTTGACTTCACCTTCCTACCCGCGACACCTCCTCATGTTCTGTGTGTTCAACTCCTAGAGAGCGCAAAATGATGAGATGGACAGCATTATGAAGCACATTAAATCAACCAAAGATAAGGAGGATGCGAAGCCACTGGACAAGCCTGAACAGTGAGAACCAAACCAATGTTTTGTCCCAAATTCATAAAACAGAAGCTGTCTGAGGAAAAACTATTTTTAAAAAAATGTATGTATTTTTCCTTGCATCAGGTTTCTATTCCAGCTGTCACAAATCCCCAATTTCTCAGAACGGGTGTTTTGCATCCTGTTTCAGTCAACTTTCCATGAATGTATCACCTCAGTTCTCCGAAAAATAGAAATCCTTCAGAGAGTTTGCAAGGTAAGATACTGTCCGTCTTGGATTTTGAATTCTGTGACATACTGAGCCATTTCTTTTTTTGCCTCCTTTCACTGAACATTACCTCTGCATGTGTGAGCACAGAGTCTCCAAACCAGTCATTGTGTATTGCAAGTGCTGGGCTTGGTACTGGCTTTTGGCAACTTCATGAATGGAGGCAACAGGACCCGAGGGCAAGCTGACGGCTTCACATTGGACATTCTGCCAAAACTGAAGGACGTTAAGAGCAGTGTGAGTGTATGTTAGTTAGGGTAAAACAAACACTCCCCTCTGCACTGAGTAGATATAGCACTTTCTCTTTATTCACAAGTATTCAGGAAATATCTGAAGATAGACAATATGCTTGTATTGCAGATTATAGTTTTAAAAGTGATTATTTACACTATGATGATACAGGTAAAGTATGTCAAAGTGCCTATAAACATGTCTTTGATCTTTAATTCACATTGTATGATAAGTGTTTCAGGACAGTCACAGTACATACAGACCTCTGCTGAACAGATTTAGAGAGGCCACTCTGTTTACTGTGCTTATTCAATATCTCAACAGGCTTTGTGTGCCCATGGCACTGCCATATAAGGACACAGTGGTTTGTGTTTTTGTGGTGGTGGACTGAGTAAGGTATCCATAAAGAACATCAAACTTTCCACCAACTCTGAGTTATGACAGCCAACCCTGCACAGTTGTGTTTTGTTGCATTGCTCTTCCGATGTCATGATTTAGCCCCGACTTCTAAGACTGCTGTCTCTATTCTGGTTAGGCCTGTGTAAATTAAAACGTCCTGCTCCAAAATGATTAAATTAATAAATAAAGGGATTTTGGTTTATTTATTTGGATCTTTTTTTCTTTCTTTCAGGATAACTCCCAGAGTCTTTTGTCCTACATTGTTGCTTACTATCTAAGGCACTTTGATGAGGTATGTTTTGGTTCCTGTTTATTTGAATCACTTTTCTGTTTTACTCTGATTTGCTTAGAAATCCTTCCAGAGCTCTCTTTTCATCTCCTTTCTTGCCAGAGGATACCATGGCTTATCCTTTATCAAATTATTTATTTTCCCTTTCCTCATTTACAGCAGAAACAAATCTCTCTCCTTCTCTGGCTCTCTCTTATAATTCTCTGTCTGTCTTTCACTCTTCATCTCCCATTCTTGCTTGGCTTTGGTCTGGGTTCATTCAAACCTGCAGTCTGTTCACTGGCACAGCATCCAAAGGAGCGCTAGTGTAAATAATTAGGTTCTCCAGATGAGATGAACTCAGAAGAGTGCTGCTTGCCAAAGTCAACCTGCATGACATGGATCTTGCACTCACCATGGACTTGTAGATACACTGATGGAGAGATTGGACGGGTGCTTTCGGTGCCACACTCGGTGGTCAATATGTGTTGTAAGGAATGTTTAACAGTTAATAATTTAGGCTCTGACGACATTTATTACAGGCTCCGACAATATTGTTTGTGTGTAGAGGCACGCTCTCATTTGAAGAAAACTGACTTTGACGTTAGTGTGTGTAAGTTATGTTTTGTGTTTTACCAGGATGCTGGCAGGGAGACATGTGTCTACCCTCTGCCTGAGCCTCAGGACCTGTTCCAGGCCTCTCAAATGAAGTTTGACGACTTTCAAAGAGACCTTCGCAAACTGAAGAAAGACCTCAATGGTAGGCTGTCACCACATGCGTCACTAATCTCCTTGCGTTTTCTGTTAAAAAAAAAAAAAAAAATTACAGCAAGTTCCTATGCAACTCTCTTCAGCCCTGGGCCACTGTATCATAACTTCTGCGACCCAGAAAAGTGGTTGCAATATCATTTTAGATTTGCATATTAATCCCTGTATAGATCTCCTAGCACAATGGAAAATAATTTCCTAAACTTGCCCTGCTATGGTCATGTTTGGATCATAGAGGCAGGTCAACAGAGAGATAGCATCTGTTTGTCATACAGACAAGCTAACCAGAAGCAGATGTGACTTGTCAGAAGTAGACTCCTGTTGGACCTGGTCTGCCTTTACTGTCCTTATGAAATAGAGATCAAAATATAGAGAGGGCAAGGTCAGAAAACTTCCACTACCTGTGAACACTATCAAAGGTTCATCAGCTATTCACTGAACTGGAAGAAGCTCTCCTGGCGCTCTGAATTGCTGTGCTGACCCTGGAAACCTATAAACCTTCAAAAGACTATTATGAGTCTGTTTCTGCAGAGAAATTAAAAAAAAAATAGTCCTGCATGTACATATATTTTTTTTATCACCTTACCTGTGAGTGCATTTAAATTAAATTACTTTCATGCATGAAAAGTTTCATAGAAGATTAAAATAAAGTAAAATCAAGTGGAGGTCTCATTTTGATCATTAATTTGTCAGATGATGAAAATATACATCAGTAATTTATTTGACAACTACTTATGATGTCTGATTCAATGCACACTAATCAGCAAATCAAAAAAACCCTCCAAAAATGTTAAAGGTATTTCTCTTTCTTTACAATCTCACAATGTCATAATACTCCTCTATTCTCTTGTGAGGCTTGAAGAAAAAGAACTGTCACAAATTACATGATGACAGCAGTAATGTAAGGACACCAAATTCATAAAATTACTGCCTGAAGATAAATATTAAGCAAACACAAGTTATAGTTAATATATCAAAAATACTTAAGGGAATTATGCACAGGAATAAATGTTACTACTTGCCTATCATAACAACAAAGATTGCTGTGGAAAAAATGTGGCAATTGGATTATGCTTTGACAAGGCAAACTGACAGGTTGAGGAAAAAAAACAGTCTTAATGAATGAGTCAGTTGGGAAATACTTACTTTCATTACTCTCTCAAGTCAGTCAGCACTTAGAACACTTACCAAAGGCGAAGGTGCCAACAGGTGGTAAAAAATGACTGTGTATACATGTGTGTGCTTAAAATGCAGATGTGTGCATGTGAGTTTGTGTGCTTGCAATTTTGACAATTCCCCAAACCTGCTCTGCTCTCTATCATGTTTTATGTATCTGTGCTGCTAAACCAATTAGGTTTCAGATGCACTTTGCCAAATATTGTTTTTCCTCCCATTATAATATTTCTTTAAGCTGTTCATTATTTGCAATTCATAAAGATGAAGTTGCTCATAGGGGAAATGGACTTGCATCTACTTCGACCCCAGCGGCAGTGGCACATGCTGGCCATACATAAATACATCATCACATGCTCTACCTGCAGACGTCTTACCTCGCAAAGTGGACTGAGTGCTCTAACAGACACAGGCTTCGATGACAGATCCCAGAGGGGGGTTCCGAAAGGTAGGCGGCGAAGAAATGGCCTTGGCTGGCCTGAAGGACATCGGCAAGCAGCGCAGCACAGCAAACTCACTCTGTACCTTTGGAAGAGGCGCCATATGTTATATGAATTACCAACTGGCCAGTCCTGGCCTTCCCATTGCCTTGAGCATTTCATGGCCTCTCCACCTCATAGGCCCTGAGCTGAGGTTGTGTATCCATTATGGTTGCAGATAGAGCGTGACTATAACATTCTCCTGGGATCCAAGTGCAGGCGTTCCTGTGGTTCCTCTGGGTGTCTTATTAGTCATTATGGCTCATTATGTCTTTGCCAATGCTTATTCAGCAGAAATTTTGCAGTGATTTATCAAAGCAGACCCAATCATGGTGAAGTATCCTGTTGAGTTACTAATTACAACACAAATGTTGCATATTATAACCATAAAATTTTTGTCCCTTTCATTACTCTTTATTTCAGCATGCTCAGCCGAGACAGAGAAGGTATGCAAGTTATCCTCGGAGGAGAACCTCCAACCCTTTAAGAACAAGATGGATGAGTTTCTCAGCCAAGGTGAGAATATTTCAAATGAACTATAACTCGTTATTAATGAGGCTTTCACCTTTCTTTTTACACACGTGAATGGTGTCAGGAAGGTTACTTTTGGAGTGTGATTGATTCCAAATTATCAGGTATCTTGTTAAAAATGGCGTACTGTAAGTAATAATTTGCACAACTATGTAACTATTTTTATAATAGTTACATAGTATCTGATAATACTTAGTGGTCCCAGCTTACATGCATTGGAAATACTCGTGAAAATATGCAGAATAGGGGTTTTTCATGCGTGATCCGGAAATGGTTTGAAACTATTTAGAATATATCCCACTTCTTCCGGTTTGCTTGTCATCAGTGGCTGAGGCCACATCAAAGTGTCATTGCTATGTGTCCTAACGTACATCAAATAATCAAAGGCAATCACATTTAAGTTTTAATGGTTTTCCTTCAGATTTAGTTGAGAAAGAGAAATGGGCTGAACTTCAGAATCCAATCAGGAAGTACGTTTGTGTGTAGTTGGCATATCTGGGAAGAGGATTACCAGGGAAATATCACTGGTGTTGTGAAGGGAATCACAAGGTTAAAGGTTAAAAGTGTGTGTGTGTGTGTGTGTGTGTGTGGGGGGGGGGGGGGGGGGCTGGCAGT
>JAPTGZ010000008.1:25716329-25733898 GCA_029814645.1 Fowleria isostigma
TGCCTTCGACTGTCACCCAATCCACATTGCACCCGGCCCCTATGAATCCCTCGGCGGGTGGTGAGTCCACCGGAGGGTATAAGCATATTATAACCTGAACAACGGCAGGAAGAAAAAAGACCAAATTCTTATTTTTCAGGTTATAGTATAAGCATTTTATAACCTGAAAAATAAGAATTTGGTCTTTTTTTTTCTTCTTGCCGTTGTTCAGAACGTACTTTGTTTTCAGTTTAGAGTTTTTATGTTTTATTGAGATGTTTTATTATTATTTATCTGCTCTGTTAAATTGTGTACAATATTAACAGTCTGTTAAGTAGAAACATGACCCTAATAAATATTATGGACCTTTAATTGTGCAACACTAGAATACATAACAAACTTTACCACCTTTATGTCCAACTTCCTGGTTTTAACTTCTTTAGCAACATTTATTTTATTAAGACTTAAACAATGTACTGTATCATGTAACTCTTGCCAAAAAGCCCATTTGCTCACAGTGTAACACCATTCTATTAAATTAGTTGTTAAAAATGTCCTTCCAGGCCCTTGTATTAAGATTCTCTCAGCAGGCTCCTCTTATATTATTTACTGGTTTGTCTTCATTTATTGATGAGCTGTCAGCAGTGGGAGATGAGATTGTGAGCTAAAGAGTGATTTAATGCTGTGGAATGGTAAAGAATAGTACTGGTCCCAATGGGTTTGTCTGGATCTTTAGATGTGGCTCTGGCTTCAATTACACGTAGCAACCAGATATTCTCGGGATAAGAGCAGAACAGTTTTGTGCCAGGAAAGATTCTCTGTCCCATGTACTGTCATATCTGTCTTGGAAATCCATGAAGAAGCCATAGGTCAATTTGATCATGTGACAGTTTAGTGCAAGAGCAGTTTACAGATTATTGACCTTGAGGTTGTAGAGGAGCTGCGTGGAAGTGGATTTATGCGTTACCTTTTGACAGGTATACAGCAGCATAGTTAAGATACAGACTAGCAAAAGCAAATACAGCTGGGTCGGCTCGGGTCTGTTTGAAAATGGCCTAAGAAATCAGCTCATGGATCAGATTTGATAGAGATTAGCCCGTGGCACTTGCCTGACTGAGGTTGTCACATTTCACTGCTGTGCTCTTATATCATAATTTATAACACAGTCAAAATGTTCCTGATGGCCTGCTGAGATAGGTGCTGGAAATATCTGCTAATGTGTACCATGGTATTCCACTCTCCAGTTCCCAATGCGTTTGCCTTCTTTTTCTTTTCTCCCTCACACCTCACACGCACACACACACAAATGAGTGCACAAACACACAGTCATCTGTCTCCATTCGAAGTAACCCCACACAAAGAAGCACTTGTGCTACGATCTGCAGTACTCATTTGTCAGTTGTGCAACACCGGACAATCCAACACTCAATAACCTGGTGGCACACCAGTGACCTTGAAGATGACTGTTGATTTAAGTAATGGTGACACGTGGAATCCTCTTGTATATACAAGTTGCACTGAAGGTGAAAGACATTTTTCCAAACGCTGCAGGAAATATTTTAATCCCATATTTACTGATAAACTGTTCTTTCCTTTAATCAATCTCTGCTTTCTTTCACAGCCAAAACAGAGCTGGAAACACAAGAGAACCAGCTGGCAGACACGCAGAAGATGTAAGAAGCGCATTTGTTTTTCAGACGTTTTCCGATGGCTTCCCCACCTGAAAAATGTACATCACCATATGGGTGTTTTTTCACACATTTTAACCAGTTCTGAATTTGAAAGGAAAGAAAACATAATCCAATAGTGTTTGGAGCGATGTATTCTTGCCGTAGTGAAGAAATAGAATCTTGCGGCTCTGTCAATATTTAGGAGTGGAGGTTCCTCCAGTTACAGTGTAGGTGTAGGCCGTCATGCCAGGCCTTCAGTAGATGAGAGGCCCCCTGTGCTGTGTCTGTGTTGTTTATCTAAGTAGAGCGAGAGTAGACAGCCTTGGCTCCAGGCTTCTGTTACTGCTGGCTAGGAATGTGTTCTTATAGCACACTCCAAACAAAGAGACCCCAACCTGTCCACCGTATTGATCCACTGCAAATGGCCACCACATTTAACACTTTTACTTGTGACATCCCCTCCCCTGGCGTGTGCACCCTTTTCTGTAGTGGGAACTCTTCATCTTCTAGTTGTATATCTTTTTTCCTTTTTTATTATATACTTTTTTGTATAAACATCTCAAAGCTCAACACAAACGGTGACGCGTGGTCTACAGAAATAATGACAAAGCTATATATGGGATGTACACGAGCTTTATTTTAATCCTGAAAGGTAATCTGTTACTAAAACTGTGCTGCCTTTGGTTTTTGTTCAGTATTTTCTCTGAAATGCACAGTCATTGCTACTTTGCATTTTTATGTTACAGTACGACTAAACCAAAAAAAAAAAAAAGTCATGTTATTCCAAGATTAACATTCATATTTTGCATATTTGCTCAACGCTGCCAGGTTGCACAATAACTGGTGTAGACTTCTTTAGTTTCATGTTGTAATAGTTTGTTTTTTTAGTTTTTTTTTTCTTTTCTGTCCACAGCTTCTTGGAGTTGAGTGTGTCATTCTCAGTTAAACCCAAGGCAGGAGAGAAAGAGGTTTCTCCCAACACTTTGTTTTCTGTTTGGCACGAGTTTTCATCTGATTTCAAAGACCAATGGAAAAAACAGAACAAGCTGATGTTAAAGGAAAGGTGAGCACATGAACAGGAGATGAAACTTGTTATTGCTGTTAGATGAGTGAGTGACGAAGACGTTGTCCAGCCACGTATGATTGATTCTGCTGTCTCCAGATCAAATTCTACCCAAGCATCAGGCCCTTTCACTTACATGATATGTTTTTATGGGGAGGTTAGAACATTTTCTGCCTTCCTCAAAAGCCATTACAAATATACCAATGATCCAACATTTAAATTTTTCCCCAAGCGCGAGTTCGTGAACCAGCAATAATTTACAGTACATCTCGTGTTCACTGAAGATCCTATCAGATTCATCCAAATTCATGAAGGGAAAAGAGGTTAAATGACCCAAATCTTTGTCCTCACCCCACTAATGAAAACAACACATGCAGCATCCAGTTAGCTTCCAGTGGTTTGATGAACACAAAGATACGATTGCATACATCAACAAAAAACTAATTGGTCCATTATGCCAAATGAATCATGTTATGTATTTGTAAGACAAGCAAAATGTCACTGGCTTTGCTTGTTCAGTAGGAAGGAATAAAAACAAATTAGAAGACATTAACTCTTTGACCTTGGCCATATGCTATCACCGCAGCTCTCTATTTTCTGTTGGTTTTTCTATTAAAGAGTGGAACTATCACTGCAAAGCCTCACCTGTGTTTAATGGACATGAAACCATGCAAATCTGGCAGACATGATATCCATTCAATGAGTTGAGGCACCGAGACGTATATCTTGAAGTGTAAATGTGTCTCTTCGCCGAATGCCAGCGTACTAATCATTTTGTCTTTGTGAAGCTCAAATGAGTAATGACACCGCTGGCGCTGTGTGTGCAGTAGTAAACTAGACTGAGTCATTTCAAAGTAGGAGCACTGGCCATTTGACAAACCCAGATCACCATGTCCAAATACCACAGGCCATAGTCTGAATGGTCTTAGATGGAATTCTTTGTGCTGTGTTTTATGGTAAATGGTTGCTTGTCAGCGATGTCAGTGAATGTGTGTGGGTGAGTGCTGATCATCCAACTATGTGCATTTGTCCATATCATGGTTACTGGTGATGTTTCAGGGTGAAGATGGCAGAGGAGAGCTTCAAACAAGCCAGGGAGAAAGCCTCCTACAATGTGAAACCCAAACATGCAACTGGAATAGTACGTTTGTACTGTTATTTCTCTTTTAATTTTGATTTCTACCTGCTTTTTTTATTTTTATTTCTTTAATAACTTTATTTTGCAGTTTTTTATTAACAAACAAATAACTTGCAAACATACACAAAAAATTATTTCTAAATGTATCCCCCCACCCCCACGGCTTACATCAATCAAAAAAATACAAAAACAAATACAAAAAATATTATCAGACAGGGAGTTCTCATCATATCATATCATAGGTTAATTGATGTTTTGAGCATGTTGTAAGTGGTTATAAATAGGGCTGCCCAGTATATCAAGAAGATATCGCAACAACAGTGCACAACATTCATATCGCAAAGACGTGCAATAATTTATCTTCTTTTTTTTTTCTCCATTAATATGGTAGCAGCATCATCAGGTTCTTGGACAGAACTGTGTAATCAACTGCAGTAGTACTTTGTCCCAAACATAAACCAGGGGTCTCAAACTCATTTTAGTTCAGGGGCCACGTTCAGCCCAATATCTGAAGTCTGAAGTAGGCCAAACCAGTAAAATAATAACAGTAAAAAAAGTAAAATTACCTTATAACAATGTTCACATCTAGAAACTACCCTTTAAAAATGTGAATAACATGAATAACCTGAAATCTCTTAAGAAAAATAAGTGAAATTTTAACAATATTATGTCTCAGTTTATCAGTTACACATGTTCATTACAATTTATAGATCACAGTGGATCTACAAATACACAAACCAGACAGAATATTAGTAAAAATGCATTTGTTTTTCTGAAGACATTTAAGGTTTTTCATATTTTGTTTGTGAAAGATCATTTATAAATATCAAGATCTTAACATAATTTTACTTTTTTACACTAAAAACTAAAAATTGTGTGTCATTATTTATAGGTAATTATGGTAGTATTTTACTGGTGTGACCCATTTTAGATCATATTGGTCTGTACGTCCTTGATTGTTAGTATCTTCAGTGTCCTTTTTGCATTTTGTAAATTCATCCTGTGAGCTGCATTGGAGCTTTTGTCCAGATTTGGCCCCTGGGCCGTATGTTCGAGCCCCCTGCTATAAACAGTTGGGTCAGCACACAAACAACGGGCTGATTCTAACAATGTCAAGGAACATCCCTCTCAGTAGATAAAGTTAGCATTTCCCCAGGTGAAGAAGAAACATCACAACATCATCATCACGACGCTGCACACCCACATTGCACATCACAAGTCCCACCAGCATCATGCAGCCTGTGTTATAAACATCAAAAATATCATTGAAAGGGAAAGTCTTCTACAAATTCTTTTAAGAGACTCCAGGTCAGGGTGATATTTTTGCGAGCTTTACATATCTTGCATGTCAGTTTCTCTAAAGGTAGGAAATAGAGCACATCCTTCAATTTTTTTGTTTTTTCTACTGCAAACAATCTCCTCACCTTAGAGAGCAGTTCCATAAAACCACCTGCCTCCTGAGATATAGAGTGCCAGTGCTGCCAATGTTCTAAATAATCCAGATGTGCTCTTGTTTTCCACAGAAAGCCAAGCTGGGTCAGAAGATCTGAAGCAGAGAATGGAAAAGTATCATCAACAAGCCTATTGCACTTGCGCCGTTTGTACAATCTGACATTACCCATAAGTCATTTCCACAACTTTTATCCATGTTTGTTTTTAGTTGACTTAGAGACGTTCATTGTGCGTTGGTCCATAGTGGACGGGATGTCAATATGATATTATTTAAAAGTGCAATGAAACCCTGACTCTCCCCAACCCTTTGATAGCACAATTAAATGAAATATTTATAACCACATAACACCCTAGGGTTGATATGATTTGAAGGTCCTAAGTCATAACCAGCAAATGTAGTAGAATTTGTAGCATCATTGAGCTTTCACAGCATTTTATACATGGAGTACTTTGCTTTTGGTGCAGTTCTCAGGCTGTTAGTTTACCTGGAAGACATAAACTCTTCTTCATATCACCTGAGGAAAAGCACAGACTTTCATAATGTTGTAACATGGCGGGTATAGATCACCTGTCAGACAGCCAGTGCCTTATTGCACAGTGGTCAGGTGAGTGTAGTTGGAGAGTGTGTGCTGTTGAGACAGGATCTGCCATCAAATGTTGACAAATGAAAACTCATTTAATGTAGCCTTTCAGTGTTTCTTTATTGAATAGTTTTACTTGTGTGTTTCAGAATAGAGAAATAATTTTATCTTTGTTCCATAACGTTGCCTCTGTGATTCATTACGGTGTTAAAATCAGAAACTGCCATAAATACAAATGATGTGAACTGATGGTCCCATAGACCTACTTTTGTTTTAGATTCAGCATCACTGTTATGCCTGTTTTCTGTTAATTGTATACACTCAGTTCGGCCTTTCCTACAGCTGTAAAAGTATGTGACCTCCTGGATTCTGATGAGAGCTTGTGATGTGACATTCATGTGCAATCCAACAGAGTTTTGTGATTAAATATCCCTTTCCAAGGAAAAAAAAACAGTATTTATTAAATAAAAGACATTGGATAATTTAATACAAATTCTATTGATGCTGGGTTTTTTTTTTTTGTTTTTTTTTTTATTAATAATGTCACCATAAATAGTACAGAAACTCTCAACAATGCTGTTTTATATGAAATAGATTTAATATATTTTTACATACATACTTACACACATACATAAAAGATAAGTACTGTATACAGTATATCACATTGCACCTCCATTACACATATTGTAGATTTTCTGGTGAGTACACTGTGTCAACTGTATACAGCCCGTCGTTGAGCAGATGGATGCCACTGGTCCATGCTTTTGTTATGTTTGTCCCAGTATTTTCCATGACATCAAATCATTTAGTACATGCCACAACTTGTGGAAAACACTGGGGATAACGGACATGTCTCATAAAATTCAATTTACTCAAAGCCAGGATATCCTTCAGATAAAAATAGGATATAACACCAAACTGTTTTTACCACTCACTGTCATGTTGAACATTTTTAGACATACTGAGACATTCTCAATATTGCATTGTTGGCATGAATCTTCAACTTACAGGTCCGTCATATTTTGTAGTATTAAAATACAGTCTCTAAAACCACCTTACAAAGAAATCTCCTGACACCCACAAATCTAAAGATAAACAGGTAATTGTTGAGGACTTTACGTTCTTGAAAAAACAAAAGCTGTGTGTTTTACAATTGGCATTATTTAGCATCTGCTGAATAGTCTCAACCAGTGTCTTTCAACAACATCCACATGCCAATGTAGCAGCTAGTCTATGATGAAATCAGATAAGCTATTGCTGGACCATGCCAGTTCCACAGTTCTTTTTATTGTGGGCAGGATCATTATGTGTCCAACACAGAGTAGTTCAACTCGAGGCCAGTCTTTTCTTGCTGAAGTTTGTACATTTCTGCCCATGGCAACACACAAACACTATCTTTGTAACTCAAAGAAGCTGTTGTCTTCACAGTTTCCCATGACTGCTCACGTCCACAGACATACAGCGACACTGTTTGACCCTCTGCACCTTACGGTGTCTGAAAGGGGGCTGCAGGTCTGGACAGTCTAATTGAACTGTCAGGTGTGTGATGCGGTGTGGCCTGCAAAAGGAACAGGACTGGAAGGGCTCTTGTGCCTTGTTGTGGTTCTTTCTTCCAGATCCTGAGGCTTGGCCTCGGTTTTGGCCTGAGCTGGGGCCCATATGGCGGGGGATGTAGAAGGAGTTGCACTGGCCATAGCAGAACCGGTTGACCACAGTGCGGCTGCGACAGCCCTCCTCACTGATTGTCTGACGCAGGGGTTGGGTCTTGCACCAGTCTCTGCGTAGATAACGGCGTTCTGTCACGACTAGTGCCTCCCGACTAGAGGACAACACCTCAGGTTTCCGCTGCAGTAGCCGGTGACGTTCTGAGGACAGGTTCCCTTTGGTCTTATATGGGGATGGGATGGAACCCTGTGGACGGGACTTTCTGGTCTCTGCAGTGATGCAGAGCACACCAGCCAACAGGACAGGGAGGGTGATTCTCCACAGCATTCTGCAAAGACACAGACAAATATCTATGTGTTACATTTCAACAGCAAGATTCACAAAATGTTACATTTCAAAGGTCTAATTCTCTATAGAAATACATAATCTTTCATTTTCATCTCTACCTGTCTTCATCTTTGTACTTGTGTGTTACATGATGCTGCTGTAACTGTGAAAATCCCCCATGGTGTGATGAATAAAGTGTTTTCCTGTCCTATATAAAGTCTTTAAAACAAGTGATGCTAGAAAATAACCAATGCTGACTCATAAGATTGTATAAGTTAAAAGATTGTATTTTATTTTGACATTTTGAAGCATGACGGTCACTGCAAACATAATTGAAATATTGCCAATCATGTTTTCAATTGTCCCAGTGTGCATTCATGTAAAACCACCTTTGCTGTCTAACCTCCCAGGCATCTTTGGGGAAATGAATCCATCACTTGGGCCCCCATTTGTCAGCATCTCTGTATCATTACTTCTATTTGCTTTCCTCTCGGCTACGCAACTCTTCCAAAAATAAACAAAACCCTGCCATCAAAGGATACATTTAAACACCCATAACGAGAAGGGGAAGTTGATTTTATTGGTCCCGTCGCCGGGTAAAATAATTAGGGCTTTGCTTACTTTAGTCATGAACTATGCCGCAGATATGTAAACAGGCATTAGAGAGGCCCATCTGCATGTTATTAGGGGAAGAGTTGAGGAACTTTACAGTACCCTTTGGGATCCAATCTTTTTACTCTTTAGTGATATCCTATAGAGCAAAGTGAACTGGGAATGACCCATAGTGTCCATATTGTCTTCTGTGTCAGAAGATCATAAGACAGTTACGTATGAGCTAGAGAAATTATTTGTCAGCCATTCAAGATAGAGTATTCGTCCGAGCGTGTGCTGTCAGTATT
Source organism: Fowleria isostigma (assembly GCA_029814645.1). Taxonomy (NCBI): domain Eukaryota; kingdom Metazoa; phylum Chordata; class Actinopteri; order Kurtiformes; family Apogonidae; genus Fowleria; species Fowleria isostigma. The sequence goes on from JAPTGZ010000008.1 coordinate 25,725,104, forward strand.
TGCGCCAGCACATTTTTGACCATCACTCAAGCATCTTTTCAGCAGATGTTGCTCTTGACAAGCATTGCATGACATCAAGTCAGAAATTCTGACAGAGAACCAAACTGCCTCAAGGCCATTGGCTGCTCCTATTCACAGACTCTTCTTTGCTGTGCAAATTTGCTTGTTCCCTTCCTTCTTTCTTGGACCTGCAACTCACTCTGACATGGAACAAATTACTTTATCATAATCCACTTTGTTTTGTGCCTCTTTTTTCTGTCCTTGACCCTAGGGTCATGGTAGTTCTGGCCAAATATGCACATGTACTTAGTCTGTATATCACTGTCGCAGCAGCACTTGTTGTGAGCTGGACAGCAGCTGTTTGTCCAGAAAAGATGTAGAGTCATGTCTAACTTGTCTGCTCCTATAAAATATTCTATGATTGTACTTTCAGGGCACTACAGAACAGACAAGGTCACTGTTAAAGAGATTGTCTACTAAATGAGGATTTCACTTGGTTAAATAGGGGATACACAGTACTCAGCATAAATGTCTACACCCCAACAGGTTTGTAACAAAACTTAGTTTTCTTTGAGAATCAACATTTTCTATGGGACACTACAACATATCATGTTTTTACTCAAGGAAATGTTCTATTTTGTCCAAAGTTTTTTGAAATGGTGTTTATGTTTTTTGAGATATTGATTAAAATCTTCCTTTTCAGAGGGGGTGTACTCATTTATGCTGAGTACTGTACGTACTTTTGAAACACATTGTAGTACAAATCTTGATTTAATTTTTATGAGCCCAGAGAAAACACATGAAATCCATCTTAGTTTTCTTCCTGCAGACATCAAACCTATGTAAGAAGAAAATAGTTCAGTTTTGTGTATATTCTGCCAAGCAATCAAGCCTGTTTTGCTGAAATGTAGAGTTTTCCATCTCGGTATGTCCAAAAGACAAATGCATTTTAATTTTTTTTTTTTTTTTTCTTCAGTGACTGCATCATGGGAAAAGGAATTAATTTTTGCCAAACATAACTCCTGAAATAACTTTATTAGAATGGAAAGTGCAGCTCAAGTCTGTGTCTCTTCCATAGACATTTAAACCATTTTTTTGTGCACATGCAAGCAAGCCAGTGCACACGCCTACACACACCCATCACGAGGTTAGAATAACTAAACCAAAACCTCCCGCTGGGATCTTCTACCACCTACTGCATCAGAGAGTCATGACCCCACTCCATCTTCCAGTGATCTACCTTCCATGTCCAACACGGTCTCATTTGTCTTGAGCTGCACTGTCTCATTCCTGCTGACTGTGTTTAAATGCATGAGCTCCTGGTCAGAAGAACAGGCTCTGCTTCTGTTGCACAGTCCCGCTCTCTGTTTCCCTGCTCTCTTGATGGCACCCTGTGATTCTGGTGAGCTACAGCCTAAAAAAGCCCTCGGGACTTTGGAGGGAAGACTTGACTGAATGTGTACACAGGGTATGACAGATGGCCTAGCAGCTTCACTCTTTCACTACCCCCAAACTCAGCCTAAGCATCGTAGTAGTGGTTCTGCCAAGCTATCCTCATCAATCTCTGTAGCAAGACAAATTGTGGTTTTGGGGTTTCAGGGGGGGGAGCACTGAGGTGGATGGGTGGGTGGGTGTTGGGTTGGAGGTTAGCGTTTGAGGTTTGGAGATAGCAGAAGGGTCTGAGGAGATGCTTAAGGTAATGATAGTCTGCACATGATCTACCGGGAGACAAAACCATGTGGAGTAAATGCCTCCCATCCACAGCTGTAGAACTTTCACTCAAGCTGTTTGTGTCTTTATCTCTCTTTCCTCCCATCTGTCTCTCTCTCTGTCACACTGTCTGTCTATCTTTGACAAATGCACTAATCATCACGGAGTCCTGAAGACGGAAGGAGACTGTGGTTTTTGTGTGCTAATGCCGAGACAGAACTGAACCGGACCTTTCTGTCTGCATAACACTAATATTGTCCACAAACACAGCTTTATGTTTTACCAGAACCACAAATACTTGGGGGATATGCTTCACCGAACTGTGGCAGACCTTGGTTCCAAAATTCAGACCTCTAATGAAATTACAAATACCAGAGACTGCTGAGCTAGACACAAATACCTTTTTTTGAAAACAACTATTATCATCAGTGGGAACTTGTTATGTTTTGTTTGTCAGAATGGCATTTTAATACCATGGTGATGTTTTGTGCTGGGGTAACAATGGTTGTTTTTCTCATATCTCACCATGAAATACAAGTAATTAAATCACCCCCCCCAACCCCCCCCCCCAACCCGTTTCCTTATGTCTCGTCTTCAGATATTAAGTCACTTATTATAAAAAGAGAAACCCTCATCCTTTTAAGAAATTCAGATTTGTCCAAGATATACTTCCTCTAAAGCCTGTGAAACATCTTCCCAGCATGTCTTCAAAGGCAGGTTAAAACAAACAAAACCTGATGCCTCAATTATTGGTGCGTCAGAAAGTCTCATACACAGACTGGTAAGTGCAGTTAATTACAGTAGAACTGCATTTAATTCACCGTGCAGCTCAAACCTCAATCACACACGGGTAGCCACTTACACACATGCACACTCACACACATACATACACACACATAAACACACACACCCTGAAGTGACCACACACGTGCATACACACACACACACAAAACCAGACAGATGCAAAAAAACATACACAGGATATGAAGAGAGAGGGAGAGTTGAGAGGGAAAGAGAGGTAAATGAAATGTTTTCACTCTGAGCCAATTACACAAAGAGGAACCATGTCATTATCTGCATTTGCGGATTGTATTTTCCCAAAGTATGCTCGGCTGTTGGCTCATTAACAGCTGGAGGGGTTGGGGGGTTCCTTTTGGGGTCTTTGCTGTGTAAATGTGTCTAATGCCAACATTGCCAGGAGGCTCCTTTAGGCAGTTTGGGCAGCCATTTGTCACCACAATCCATCTTGATAATGACTAGCAGCCCAGATACTGTATAATGCTTTCCAAGTTAAGTACTGGCAAGAATGTAAGTCAACTTCATTGCCTCTGCTTGAGGATGAAAGGCAATTAGAGATGCTTTGATAGTAAAATGTCTCTCATTTCAGATCAGGTGATAATACTGGAGCAGAGGTTAACACCGTCAATGACTAACACTTCAGTACAATCAATTAGTAGCAGTTATTTGGAGTTGTATTTTTTGGTCAATGTCTTTTAGCTCATAAATGTCTAAGTGTCGATGTGTGATTTAAGTTGCAAATTTCACCTGAATAGCCCTGACCTTACCTTCCCTTTGGTGGCCACTAGAATTTTAGCAACTGATTGTTCAAGTTAAGTTAATACCAATTGAGTTTTACACTTAAACGGCTCAGGAGGTAGAGCGAGTCCTCCAATAACTTAATGGTTGGTGGTTCAAAACCCATTCTATCTTATTCCTCGTGCCCATGCCCCTTCCTTAGGAAAGACACTTCACCCACCTCACCCCCAGGGTCATTCACACTGGTGTATGAATGCGTATGGATGTTTGGTGGTGGTCAGAGGAGCCCCTAGGTGCTGCTGTCAGCCTGCCCCAGGGTAGCTGTGGCTGAAACCGTAGTTGACCACCACCAGGATGTGAGAGTGAATGAATAATGGATCAATAATGTAAAGTGCTTTGGGTGCCTTGAAAAGCACTATAGAAATCGAATCCATAATTAAACATCAGTTAAACACTACGTGATGCACCATACGGTAGGAAAAAGAAGCTGTCTGTTCTAGGCTGCTGTAGACTTTATAGAGGCAACTTTGTAGAGACAACCTGTTCCCTCTGTAGATGTACAGTGGCGAAAAAAATTATTACACCAACAAAAATCATCAAAAACAATGGTTATGCAATCAAGTACTAACTCCTGTGTGTATCATGTGAGTAAAACGGACAGAAAAGGAAAACGTGGAATGTCTAAAAGCACTGATTTGTCAGTACAATGTCATAGCTATTGATGTAAGAACTGATGTGATTTTGGTTATTATCAAGAAAACCATGGAAAATGGGTAGATATCAGCTCTGAAATTCAACTCTGATGAACTATTTTTGTTGTTTCCAAACAAATGTACCTTTTAGTTGTATCAGGCATTAAAATGAACAAGAAATTAAAGAAAATATAGGGTGGTCTAAATGCCTCATTTCAAGTAAAGAAACAAAGCAATTGTTATTTTCATGTGACTTTACACTAATGAAGACTTAATTGTGATTATCTTATTCTATTTTTGCAATTAGACTAATCTTACACATTAATCCTTTAATTTTAGCACAAAACTATTATCACAGTTGCTGAAAATTTTTCAATAACTGACCTAATGTATCTGCTGCAAACAGCTTCAATAGTTACTGTCCTCTTCTGAAAGATAACCTTCATGTGTTAAGAAAGCCTCACAACCTTCTATCAAATACCAGTTTTTCTGTCTTTAGAGGATTACAATCTAGCGTTTTCTGTTGCTTAAGAAACTGTAATGTGTCTGTGTGCTAAATCCTCTTTGACATCAGAGCGGACTGTACAAGGTGGTGCAGTCACCGGAGCTGTAAGAAGGATCAGAAGGCAAACTCCCTACCATTCACCGCACGCATACTGAAGGCACACTCACACATGTTCACACACTGACTTGGACACACACATCAGCACACACACATGACTACACACAAACGCTGTGCATAGATGAAGACACAGAATCAGACCTACATGAACAAAACACCCATGTCTGAACATTATTTTGTATACAAGGCGTGAAGGTTTAGTATGAATATGTTCATCATTATGTCACATTCTCCCTTTTCAGACTCACTGGAAAAACTAAATTATGTCTTAATCTCACTGAGACATGCAGTACAACACACTGTCATCACTTACTAATTCTCTCGCTCACAATGCTAATTCCTTAAAATCCTCAACCTCTAATTATAGTCATTTGGTAGACACTTTTATCCAGAGTCCCTTCCAAGAACCTTCAAGGTGTATATTCTTTCATTGTGTGGCCTCAGTGGGAATCAAACCCTTTAGAGTGTCAGAAATATGACATAGATGCTCAATTACTGCTTTTTTGAATTGCATGGTTTTGTTCTTACTCACCCAGACTCAGTGAGTCATCATCAGACTTGTTCAAGCCTAGTTATGATCAATGAATTAAATAAATACTAAAATACCTGCATTTACCTCTATTAAACACATTTTAAAAAGCCAACACCAATGATTGGGACATTTTATGGTATATTTTTTAAAAATTTTATCCAAAAATGTCTTAAATAACTAACAGTTTTGCATTAGACTATATTACAAAGCATTTCCCAACTTCCCCAGAAAGTTTCTCCCATATTTAAAACTGTTTTAAGCTTCTAATTGTATGTTTAAAAGTGAGAGAGCTGAATAAAAACAGAATAAAGTCCTTATAATGAATGATGGTTTATGTACCTCTCACCACAGACGGTAACGTGTCGAGGATGCAGTCAGGGGAGATTGTCCACCTTCAGTGGTCCTTGCGTCCGCTTCCAGGTTTTGGTTTCCATGGCAACATAATCTGTAGTATCCTTGCGCTTGTCCTTGCTCCTTTTTTTTTTTTTTTTTGCTCCAGCTAAATAAAAGTTTGGGGCATAATCAGTTTTTCCCGTCGTATCTCTGTCTAACTTTCTTGGTCTAGCGTTCTCTCTCTCTCTCTCTCTCTCTGTTGTCTTTTTTGGTTTCAGGTTCTTTGAGCCTCTTGGATTTGAGTCACAGTCAAAGCATTTCTTCATGCAGTGGTGACTGTCTGTAGTCTGTCTTTGAGAGTGTTTGACTCACTGTACTGCCTGCCTTAGTTTGAATCCCTACCACCCCCTTCCCTCCTCAAGACTGGGAGGGTTTTTCCTATTGGCCCTGGTCATTGTGTGAATCAAACCTTGCCTCACTTCTTTCATCCCCCCCCCCTCTCTGCGTTTGTCTCCCTCTTCTTGATGTTTTTTTTTCTTTGATATCTTTTTTTATGTCGTCTACCCATCCATCAATAATCAAGTCTATCCCAATGACATCCAATCCTTTTGTCTTTGGCTTCCCATTGTTACTTTTCTTCTTTCAGTTTGACCTCTACACTTTTTTAGGAAATGAATGACATCCGGTATATACAATAAAGAACACATTTGTACAGAAAGTACGCTGTCTTTCTTATAAAACTCTTAAATGTTCTCATTCCTTTCTTATTGGCACCAAAACCACAATACATAAGAAAATAAAATAGAGTCAGTCAAAGTCTACATAATCCATAAATCATTGTCTGTATGTATGTACCCACACATACAGCACTGACAGGACACTTTGAAACGCCACAATTCACATTCCTTGATGCAGCTGAGACAATAATGTTTGTGTGTTTTGTGGCTCTTACTAAGCTGACCACTGGGCACAGAGACTGAAAACACTGACTGTCACCCTTGCCATCAAAGAACTGAAACATCAACAGTCTCTTGAAAACCTCAGACGGGCACAGGCGGAACAATAACCCCTTCAGCAGACCAGAAGATGATGACACTTTCGCATGACAAAACTTCATTTGTCTGGAGAAGACTCTGTTGGTTTTTGCTGATCTTGGTTAAGGAGGAGCTTCATGTTCAAAGGTAGCACATCCTTCTGGTAGGAAATAGTTTATCACCCTCTAGTGGTAGAAAACAGAAGTGCACCCTCATAAAAACTTGCAGCAAATATAGTGAGTGACCTGCTGTGAGGTTGGTGGCTCTGTGTGTGTGTCTGGGAACATGTAGAAATCCAAACTGGAGCCACAGTAACAGATAGAGGGCCAACTTTAATAATACAAGTAAGTAAAAGTGTTTTTAAATATGGTATAAAAATAAATGCAGGAGAATAACAAATAACTATGTTTTACATAAGACAGGAGACAGCATTTTTGCAATTTTGAATGTGACTTTACAAGTGCAATGAAAATCATATGTGCTAATTATTGTAGTGCAAGAAAGTAATGCAAAGCAAATTAAATGCACAATAAATAATCATAAGAATAATCATAATATATATGTATATATATTGTATATTCATTCTGCACAACACTTCCCATAGCGTGACAAAGTATCTGTGACCTCAGATAGTGATGACATTTGATAGATTTTATCAGTTTAAGCTGTCATTTTATTATAATCTTTTTTTTTTTTACTATGTCTTTTTTCTTTTTTCTCTCTGACATCATTTGTTTCAGCTGGAAGTGAGAGAGGGGGGGGGGGTTCAGATCCAGCAGTTATGATGGAAAGCTGGAACGCTGGATCTGATGCTCTTCAAAGACATGTTTTTCACCTCGTCAGTCTGTCAGTGTCCTCACAAGTCCAGCATTGCCCCCTTTCTGAGAATACTGGAAATATATTAGGTACTGTAAGAGGAGAGAGAAGACGAACTTCCTCTCCATGGACATGCAACATCCGGTGGACAACAGACGAACAGATGGCCCGGCTCATTGTCTGGCTGAGCCAAGAGCTGATGGACAGACGATGATGACGAAGAGATGAGATGGTCCCCCCCTCTCCATGTCCCCAGAGAGAGAGAGAGAGAGAGAGATGGCATTGATTTTAGCATGATGGCACGTGACTGGTCAGCCTCTTGGATGCTAGTGATTTCCCCTGCAAGGACAGAAGAAAAGAAAATATATCATTACAAATATATTTACAATGCATTGTAAGCATTAAAATCACTTTACCACATCAGCTGATGACAAATAAAATCAAAATAGTAAAACAAAGTAATGTAAGAGAAACCACAAAACACTATAGTCTGAAGGTTGTAAGGCGATTATAGTTTGGAATGTTTCATTATAGTTTAGTTTTATTTAGTTTTAGCTTTTATTCTTTAATTTGGTTAGTTTTAATTAGTTTTAGAGCAGGTTTACTCGTTTTTCTTTGGGTTTTTTTCTAAATGTTTAGTTTTAGTTTTTTCATATTTTTATCTTCACATAAATCCCATACAAGATTCTGCCGCTTTCTCCAAACATTAATCTCCTTTTTTCCAGGTAGAGTGAAGATGAGAAAATGACTCTAAATGACAAGTGTTCAGAAATGATGGACCATGTAGTGTCATATGGATTTTAATAAATAATGATAATAAATAATGGATTTTATATCAATCTGACACTGACAAAGACAAAAACTACAGGAATTGTATCCATAATTTTACACATTTTAGTTCATTTTGTAAGCACACAATACAGTTTCAGTTAATTATCATTTTTTTCTTTTAATTATATATTTTTTGTGATCAACTTTTTATTTATTTAACAAAATCTATTACACATTGCCTGTTGTGCATCCATTTGATGAGATTTATGCAATATATAGAGACAGATTACATGAATGTACCTGCCCTATATCTTGGGTTAGTAATATACAAATAAAAACAAAAGAAACTGCAAAAACAAAAATAAATAAAAATAAAGATATACACCCCGCCCCCATCTGAGCCCAGTACCTTAATTAGTAGAAATTTTACAAAATTGTTAGAGACTAAAAAGAACACATTTCCAAACTTCTTAGCCCTGTGTGCTTTTACTGTTCTTTTATTTGATAGTTTTTATTGATTTCAATTAATAAAATGTTTTTCCCATTTCTGTAGTTTTTGTCATTTCATTATTTTTCATTAACGATAATAACCTCGACTCAGATTCTACTTTAACCCATGACCCAGCACTACTTTTGTGCATTTAACTTGTTTTAACTCATAAAGACCCAAACATTCTCCATCTACCAAAACCATCTACTGATATAAACTGTTTAATCCCTGTTGATCCACTAATACATGTCAAAAATTG
>JAPTGZ010000008.1:25780655-25793852 GCA_029814645.1 Fowleria isostigma
CAATGGTTATGCAATCAAGTACTAACTCCTGTGTGTATCATGTGACTTAAACAGAAAAAAAAAACCATGGAATGTCTTAAAGCACTGTTTTTGTCAGTACAATGTCATAGCTATTGATGTAAGAACTTACGTGATCTTGAATATTATCAAGAAAACCATGGAAAATGGATAGATATCAGCTCTTAAACTCTTATAAGTTATTTTTGTTGTTATCATTATAATTGTCCAAACAAATGTACCTTTATTTGTACCAGGCATTAAAATGAAGAAAATATTTGAGAGAATAGAGTTATTTTTCCATAACTGTACATGTTTGTGATACAACATCCTATTATATTGCAATTTTTATGTAGTGTTAAAGGTATAGTATTGAAAATAAAAGGTGGTTAGACTCCTAGGTGTGGAAAACATGGCCCATTAATGTTCAACTTTATATTATCATTATCTGCTTCAGTTTTGAAGACAACAAATGATGGTTTATTACACACTTTGGTTGTTTACAGATCAAGGACAGGTTTTCAGTAACCCCTGTTATATGATGAGATATAACTTGTTCTATTATATATGCAGTTACCCTGATGTGTCGCTAAAGTCTACATTTGGTCTGGTTTGACTATCTTCATCACCTGCAGCCCCCTTCTGCCACTCATTTGAAATTCATTGCTTGTTCATTCCTGTTTCTGATTCCTTCTGTTTCTTCGCAGTCCTCCAGGCCTCCTCCTTCTTCTCTCCATCTTTCTCCCTGTCTATGCTGGACTCCTCTCTACTGCTGTGACGGGTGAATTTATGGAAAGAATGGTATTAACTTGAAAGTGTTATCTGAGGCTGTTTGCGTCTACCCAAACAGTGCAGATACTCCTCTCAAGCCATGGCATAAATACACACTCATACATACAGCATCACCCCGTAAATATATGACACACAGCTTATAGAATATTATAGAAGCTTGTGAACCCAGGGGTGGGGATTATTATATTTTCAAAAGAGTAACATCAAAATAGGTGAGCAAACCCAGTACTAGTCTGGCTGCCTAAGGCACTGAGAGCAGTCTGAAAAGAACCTGTGGCTATATAGCATGACAGCCCTGGTAGATAAAACAGTCTTTGCAGTTGGTTGATCTCATTTCCCTCTAAACTGCAGTTCTTTGCTCCATGTATGAAACACAACCCCTGGTGGAGGCTGAGAAATAACATTTCATACTTTGCCTAAAAACCATGCAATAGCACTCAACTACAACACATACAATATCCACTCTAAGTTCATTAGCTGCCGAACATGCATAATAATACAAAGACTTTTACAATGAGACTGCTGCCGCAAACATTTTTAATAACCTCCATACAATAAAGACAGCTTAAGACAATACAGAGATCAACACAACGGCTGTATTAAGGTACACTGAAATGCTATGTCAACACAAATGCATCCCACATCTCTTTCATTCAGGCTAGAGAATTTGCATATGGAGCAAATCCAAAAACACAGTGTTTTTCATGTCATACTTTGGGGGATAAGAACAGGACACAGTACAGGCAGAGCTTACTGTTAATTTTCATTTCAAAGGAATGCACTTTCAGCACAGTTATTGTTTTTAATAATATCCCCTTTGCCTTTGATAGACATTGCTTTCTGCCTGTTTGTATACATTGCTGACATACTCAAATAACTCGTGTTCTTTTCGGTGATGACCTAGATTGAAGTGCAAGGAAGATACCATAATCGCAATACTCGATGAACTCACCCACCTTTTTCAAAAAGCTGTAATTAGATTAACACGTCTTATATAAGCCCTAAATCTCAACAGACAGACAAGAGTTTATCTGTGACTAAAGGACTTTCTTTCTGTACTTGTCAAGAGGCTGTAGATAGATTAAGGAAGTGAATGGTAATTGTACTATTCCCAGGCCAATACCATGTAGAGAGGCCAAACCAGCTTATTTACAGTCAGAGCAGATGTACATCTCAAGAGCACTCTGAAAATATTCAGGGCTATTATTCAATGATGCAAAGTGAAATATTTTTAATCAATATAGTACTATCATAAGCATTCTAAAACAAAAACAACAGACAGTGATTCAACATTAAATCAATTGTATCACTACACATTTTATTTTCTCAGACTTCAATGAAAAGCTGCATATCTTCCATAGACTATTCTAGCTGCACTGAACTCTAATAATACATGGAAGAACCTTTGTAATAAATGAAACTGCATTTGTTTGCATTTTAATGGCAGAATAAATTCATACAATGTTACATGGAGTTGCAAAATAACTGAATCATGCATGTGAATGAATAACAAAATGCAGATATTATGCAAATTAGAAAATTCTTACTGACATGTGTTGAGTGATTTTTTTTTTCTAAATATCCAGTAAATGCTAAAAAAAAAAAAAAAGTCATCATTTTTCTTTTTTTTTTTACAAGCAGCTACAGTAAATACTGTCCTCTGTAATCCAACTCCCATACCATGACAGGCCTGTCCAATACTTGCTGACAATCACAATAAATAAACATCCAAGCCAAACACTATACAACAAAAAACTGAGACATCAGTCAGACAATATTTAGAGTAAATGCAACTGTTGAATCATGTTCAGGTTAGATGTTTTAACTTGATCACAGATGCACCACAGATATGCCAGCAAAATTACTCTACAAATATGAGAGGTGATGTAACTCATTGAGTTCCGACTGACAAGGCTGTTGAATGGATGTCATGAATCCAAAGTCTCTTCAAGGTTACCATACGTTTCTGAGTTACCACAGCAACACAGGCTGTGACCACTATCACAAGGACATCTCGCCATTGCTCACTCAAAAGAGAGGAAGGCGTAAAGAAGTGAGGTGAGCAGGAGCCGTGATGTGTGTGAGCGGTGAGAGGGATAAAGACGTCAGAGAGTTCAATCGGTCAAGCAGTTTCATGTAAAAGGAATGTGTAGCCACAAAAAATTAAGGAAAACAAACTTTAATTTGCCTTGGAAAATGTTGATCACATTCTTCCTTTTAAAACCAGAATCAGAATCAGCTTTATTGGCCAAGTATGTGAACAATACAAGGGATTGGGCTTCGGTCTTTCTTAGCTCATGATGTACAATTTTAACTTAGACACAACACACTTAAATATGAATCTAATATAACCAAACATTCAACTAAAGACAAGGACAAGAATGGGTTGAGAACAGAGAAAAATAGAGAAAAATATAGATAACTGGACATATTTGTACAGAGATTGGACCTGTTCAATTTTAACTCAGAGTGAAGTTATAAATATAATTCAATATGCAGTATGTCTTTACTAAGTTTTTTGTTTGTTTTTGTTTAGTGCTTTCACACTTTTCTGTCATTAAAACCCCCGCCCACCACCACCACCTCACTTCTCATAAGAACACTGATAGATATTGGACAGCAGTTTGTTTCACAGCAGGCTGCATTCATATAACATGAAGAAAGAACAGATGCCCAGGTCACAACATCCCCTGGGGTGAAGGCAGTTACTCCATCCAAACTAAAGACCTATCTCTATGCTGTTAGGCAGTTTCTGCAAACCAGCGATTAGCCATTTAGCAACATCTGCAGCGTGGTGCTTGATAAGCCTTGCTTTCAGTAGTATTCATCAATACAGTTCTGTCCCTGTATACAAAATCAAGCTCCATTGAGCCATCAGTCAAATGGATGGTTCTTTCCTTCTTTTCTCTTTTCTTAGGTGGGGGAGGTCAGTTCACTGGTTCGCACGTCATCCCACTCACTTTGACTTGTTTTTCCCGTGTCAAATTTTTCATATCTCTTCATCAAAAAAAAAAAAAAAAAAAATCACATTATAAAGAAAGAGGTCAAATGCCTTTGCAACTGTCATTCAGCAAAAACATCTATGTATTTTTAAAAGCTAAGAATAATGCAGATGTCTATCCTCACACCTCTCACTGATGCATTTTGTAATATACCAGTTCACGGTGTACTATGTCCACTATTTCCTTAATGGATGACTGAACTAAGAAAACCCTGATGTCGTTGTGAAACATTTGTGTTCACAGCAGCAGCAGCAGCAGCAGCAGCAGCAGCTGCAGCATTACCCTCAGGTAGTTTGATGAACAGTGATGGACAGCTGGCTTTTTTACTTTAGACCTTGGTTAATTTAGATCATTGCAAATGGATCTCTTCAACCCTGACTCCCCTTCAGCTTTGAATCGCTCCCCAAGGTGTGATTGAGAGTCTTTTAATGGCTTGATCTGATGTGGTTTGACTTGTTAATAGATGAAAGTGAGACGGATGTTTGCAGACAAACACACACATCTTTGATTCTCTGTGCCATTCTCTTTAGTCAAGGTTACCTGACTGGCATGTTGTAGTGGTATTTTCTTTGTGATTTTTGCAATAGCTGTTTATAAGGTTGAGAGTTTGCAGGATGATTATTCATTCATTCATTCATTCATTCATTCATTGTCTTAACCCGCTTTATCCTCACTAGGGTCGCAGAGGTTGCTTGGAGCCTAGCCCAGCTACTTAAGGCCGAAGGCAGGGCACATCCTGGACATTTTGCCAGTTCATCGCAGGGCTGACATATCGAGACAAACAAACACTCTCACATTCACACCTATGGGTAATTTAGATTAATCAATTAACCCATTAGTGTATGTCTTTGGATGGTGGGAGGAAACCGGAGTACCCAGAGAAAACCCACGCAAACACAGAGATGATTATTATCCATACCAATTTAAATAATAAACCAAATAATATATAAAAATAATGAGAATAATAAACAATCAAAATAAGGCTAGTGAAAAAGTAATATCAATTTAGCTCAAATAGAAACTAATTTAATTAAAATGCGATAAAGGGTGTCCCCTGCCTTCGCCATTGGTAGACGGGACCCTCTCGAGTGGTTTGGAAAATGAATGAATTTATGAATTAATATATTCTTGTGTAATATGATGATAACATAACCTGCAGGTTAAGAATCCATTATGTTGAGCATTTGTTATTTTCTCTGTCTGATTCCTTGCTTTATTCACATGAGGAGAAATAATTTACAACAAAAATAATAGTCTGTTTTGCACAACTCAACATGCCAACTGTATCTGATTAAAATACTCTAACATCTGAAAATTCCAAAAAGCCAACAAAAAAAAAAAAATGCAGTAACAGCCTGCCACTTTTGACTGTGTGCAGAAATAGAAAATCTACAGTTTACATAATCTGGCACAAAGTCATAAACACAGTTAAAGTGCTAGGAGATTCAATCATTTCTCAAGTGTATGTCACGAGCTTGGCGTGAGAGCCATTGAAACAAATACTATGGTTGAAGATGTCATATTGATATTTGACGTCAACTTACATGCATGAAAACACTGTAATTGCCTGTAGCCTCCGAGCATCACAGTGAATTAAATTTGAAGGGAAACATTTCAGCCAGCTTGCTCAAGTTGAAATGAAAGCAGGCTCGATGTTTTACGTAACGGATGAGCTTCTTGATTTGCATATCAAGCGGGGAAATAAGATCTGATCAGGAATGACGTAAGATACATTGGAGGACGCGTTCTAATTCCAATGGTTCACTTGAAATGGGGCACTTGATTTTTCACATCTCGGCATTGATAATAATATAAGGTCTGACCATGGCTATAATTATGTCAGTGTTCTTTGGCTACTGCATTCACACTAATCGACGCATGGTGGTTGTAATACAAAAAGGAGAATGATGAGGATGAAGAGGAGAAAGAAGAAGAATACTCAGTAAACCTCAGATATAAACATAGCACAATAAGAAAAATATTTAACTAGTAACTTCTAATGATAAAATGTTTATTTGTTTATCATCGCAAGGTGTAGCATATTAAGTAATATGCTAAACCTGTTCCTAAACTGACCAAAAACTACAAAAATTTACATTCCTTGTCAAATAATTACATGTTACATTCTTGTACATTTACACACCCAGACTAGAGCTCCAGAGTTCAGCTTTCTGTATTAATAACATGCACTCAAGAATTATTTAAGCCAGAATATATTATATATAAATTTGATATCTGCATAAAATTAACCAGCAGTATTAGCAGTTTAAAGTTACACAGCCATTACAATTTAGCCAAAACTACTATATGACAAGGCTAACGATATATTTCTTGCCTGTAACTTTTGAATAATTTAATTTCAATAAATAGTTATAAAGAAATGTGTTTAATGGAAAGGTTCATGTTGATGTCTTTTTATAGCTAACTTTAATTCACTGCCTTGTCAAATTACATTGAGCATAGCAAAATACTTAAGATGAGACTGTTAATATTACATGTTATTTCAAAGTGGTATAGTGTGGTATTTTTAGGCCATAGTGTGAGAGTGGGATGAACTGCAGGGTAGTTTCTTCACTTTATATGAATATGAAGAAATGAGTTAATCCACCTCCCCTCAGATACTAATTGCATTAGCCTTAAAGGGGTCCTATTTTAATAAACCTACTTTTTTTGGTCTTTGGTACATTTATTTGTGTATTTTTTGGACCCTAATAATTTATATAGTTTGAATGTGAACCCTCCAGGTGCTGCAGAGCTATCGTTATATTCATTTTGGCAAAAATCGAGTGGAAAACCTGTTTTAATTCCTTCTTAATTTGTTATGTTTATAAGTAGTAACATCACTACATTTGCGCATATGTGGCTGAATGGGACAGAGCAGCACAGTCAACAACCTGGAGGGGGCAGGGTGTGAGGTGGCTCATCTACATTTAAAGGGTCAGCGCTCAATACAACCTTTCTTGTGTCATTACTCAGAAACAGGGTTGAAGATGGACCTTTAGACTTGATGAACCAAAACATCACCAATGACCAAAAGCATCTATTGATCTAAACTGTTTATCCACTAATCCTATCAATACATGTAAATAATTGGTGTAAAATACAGTTTGTCATTCTTTCATGGACATCAGATATAACCCATAAGGACATTCAAAGGCTCCGTAGTTACTGTGGAAACACCTTCATCTTCCACAACATTGATTCACCAGTAAAACCAGTGGAGTTTCATAAATGACAATAAATGAGACACATGGTTTATGCCTACTTAGTTAGTACTTCTATTTAATTGAAAAAGTTACCTTTTCTTCAGTTTTTTCTGTTTTGAAATAATAATTTTTGAATTTACTCTTAGCTTTTATAAACTTTTACATGCGCAATCAATTAAACATAAAAAACAGATGGTTTTCACTGGGAAAATGAAAAATTCAGAGGATAATAGTTAATAAATGCTGATAAATCACACAGGAATGATTAAATTAAATGAAAAATGTATTTGGCCACAAAAGTCACACTGGATCCTTATTAATTAATTAATGAAGAATTCAGACCCAAGCATAACATTTAAAGTTTATGTAGACCACAGAGAAATGTTTTAAAACATATAATTCCATTTAAAAAAAGGCAAGGCAAGTTTATTTGTATAGCACTATTCATACACAGGGTAACTCAGTGCTTTACAAAGGCATAAAAAAAGCAAGACATTGAAATGACATTAAAATCAAAAAGGGAAAAATACATTAATACAACAGGAAATTTACAGACTAAAAGTAAAATTAATTATATTAAAATCATACATTAAATTAAGATTTAAATTAAAGTAAAACAAGACATTGAAATCCAAAACGTGTATTTAAGAAACAAGATTAAAAAAAACTTTACTCATAAGCATATATAAAGAGGAAGGTTTTTAACCTGGATTTAAAAATGTTGACATTTGGGGCTGATCTCAGTTCAGTTGGTAGTTTGTTCCAGCTGAGTGCAGCATACCAGCTAAAAGCTGCTTCACCATGTGTAGTTTAAACTCCAGATTGGACTATGTTACCTGTGCCAGTCGACCTCAGAGTCCTACTGGGTTTATATTCTATTAAAATCCCATTCATGTATTCTGGAACTAAACCATTAGGTCCAAACCATTAGGTTATGTAGACCAGTAGCAGAACTTTTAAGTCCATTCTTTCTGACTGGGAGTCAGTGTAAAGACTTTAGAACTGGAGTAATATTATCTGATGTTGATGGTTTAAGCTGCTGAACTGTTTCCTTCTATAGTTTTTTGATCAATTGTATCAAATTTTGACATAGTATTTGAATCATTTCTGTGAAGTTTTATGCATTGCATTATTATTATTGTTTTATTTTGCTGAGTTGTATTGATATTTATTCTTATAGATGTAATTTTTTCACTGAAAAAGTAAGCAAATTCATTACACTTTTCTGTGGAAAAGAGTTCTGGAGTTATCTGTTCAGGAGGGTTTGTAAGCCTATCAAACATGGAAAACAATGATCGACTGTTGTTGATGTTCTTATTGGTAATTTCTGAAAAATGTCGCTGTCTAGTTTTAAATAACTCACGGCTAAAATTACAAAGACTTTGTAGAGGTCATAGTGAATTTGAAGTTTAGATTTTCTCCACTTATGCTTTGCTTTCCTGCATTCTGTTTTCAAGGCCTTTACCATCAGTGTTCCTCTGTGGTGATTTCTGTCTATTTAAGGTCATCTTAGTTTTAATAGGTGCAACAGCATCCATGACATTTGAGATTTTGCTGTAAAAAATATCCAGGAGTTCATCAACTGACTCTGCACTCACTGTTGGTGTCATAGCTATGGCCTCCATAAACTGAACACTGGTGTTCTCATTTATGGACCTCTTCTTCACAGTCACAGAAGTTGACTGAACATCTGGAATGATCTGTAGGTCAAAGGACACAGAAATTATCTGAAAGAGCTAAATCCTTAACATCAGCAGAAGAAATGTCTACACCTTTAGAGATAACCAAGTCCAGAATGTGACCTCGAGTGTGTGTGGGCCCTTTCACATGTTGCAGGAGGTCAAGAGTGTCAAGTAGAGCAGAAAATTCTTTGGCAATATTGTCCATGTTAATGTCAACATGAATGTTAAAATCCGCTGTTATGATAAAACAGTTGTAGTCAGTGCAGATAACTGACAGCAGTTCAGCAAACTCATCAATGAATTTTCCAGAGTATCTTGAACATCTTTAAATGACTGAAAAAAGAACTTTTGGATCACCTTTTGATAAAAAACAGAGATATTCAAATGAGCTAAAAACTCCAACGGTAACTTTCTTGCACTGAAATGCAGATTTAAAGATGGCAGCAACTCCCCTGCCTTTCTTGCTAGTTTGACACTTGTTCATAAAACTGAAATTTGTTGGTGTTGCCTTGTTGAGGATAGTGTCACAGCTACATTCAGTCTGCCATGTTTCACTAATAAGTAAAAAATCTAGGGTTATAGGTTATAATGTCATTAATTAACAGTGATTGTTGAGTAGCGATCTGATATTGAGTAGAGCTAACCTTGTAGAGATAACAGAAGACACTGGCATGTTTCGAGGTTGACATGCTATACTCAGTAAATTGGCAAATCTAATTGAACTCTTGTTATTTCTAACCATTGTTCTATTACCTGTTATCACCAGGATTGAAAAGGCTACCTTACTACCATAGGGCCCTGACTTTTCCTGGAGGGAAAAGTTATTTATATCATATAAATATAGATCTATAAACAAAAAGCAAAATATCACTCCTTTAAATGCTCCTCAGTGAAATGGTTGGAATTGCATCTTCCTCTTTGTTCTTCGAAATTTGTATTAAACAAATATCATTATGACATTTCTGAAACAGCAAAAGCAGCAGAAGCAGACTCGTCCACTTGTTTGATAGACTGATGACATAAATACTGTCTTTTTAAAACGTTTTCCATATAATTATCAGTGGATAGTTATCCTCTATTTTCATTGTGTTTTCATTAACTTGTATAGCTTTTAGAACAAAGTGCTTTCTTTCTCCTCATGTCCCCAGAGAGTTGGTGTCCCTGGCGTACGACTGCAGAAGGATGTTCAATATTTCCCCTGACTCCTCAACATCTCACTCCCAAAGGGACAACCCTCTACTAGAGAGAAACAGACAAGCATTGAATCATGGATGAGAGGTATTCAGCTGGCGATGCCCGCTCTCTGGAAAAAACACTGGCATTTATCCTCATTTGACATTGCTGCGGTTAATGCAGTTCTTATTCCAAATATGCCAGCCAGTAGGTTTGTGCCATCTCATGCTTTATGCAACCACAGCACATTTGAGAGTATCGCATATTTCCCAAAAGATCTTTGCATATTGAATTCTTGTGCAGATGAAAGCCCTATGTGATGAGTTCATAATCATCAAAAATTAACTAATTATTCACTCATGTTTTATGTGACTCCTTCAACATTTACTAAGACTCATACTTGCAATAGCAGTGTGTTAAATGCTATACTGGCATGAAAATGTTGCATGGCAGAGAGTTGTTTTTGATAATAATTAACAGTACTAATTGAATTATGTAACCATGTGTTGCTCTATCCACTGTGATCTGTAAGCCCTGAACAGTAGACTGACTAATATTTTACAAAAACAAATAAAATTTAAATGGCCACAGATGCAAAATGTGAATCTCACATTTTATGCCAAGTTATAATATTGAACTGTGACACACATGTTCCTCTCCTCATTCTACTGGAATGATTAACTTTATCAGGTAAGTGAACTTGGGAATGTTTTTTCCACATTATTTGTTGCTTTCATCCTCCACACATTCTGTTCTTCAACTCCTTTAATCTTATGTTGCGGGGCGTTTTTTGCTATTTAGAAAGACATTCTGCAGCGCTTTTAAAAAATCTGTTGCAATAAGCAGTACTGGAAGAGCAACACCAACCAAAGAAATAGGGGCGGCAGAAGCAGTTTCAGGGAAATAATGGTGGTCATAAAGTGTTTCTTTTTATTAGTCGGCGGCAGCAGCAGGTTTAATGCTCAATTTGCTGTGTGGGAAAAGTTCTCCTAAAAGTCAGTGTACTTTTGATGTACATGCCGATAAGAGTATCAAATGTAACTCAGCGTGTACAGTACGTGTGATTCAGATGACCATCTGTTTGTCTCTTACCTTTGCCGTTTGCTTTAATCTCATCATTATTTCATCAGTTTCTGGTTCATGTGTACATGGCACTCCTTGAGGGCAGGACCTTTTTCACTCTTTTGTCTCTACCTTGCTCTGACTCAGTTTTCTAGACACTGATATGCGCCTCGTGTACTGTCTATTTCTAAATCTACTATGCTGTAGTGTTCCTGGCTTGTAGTGGGATAGTATTCCTAGGGCAAGGCCTCTCGTTCTCTCTCTCGCTCTCTCTCATCCTTCAGGTGGGCGGGCAGTGGGCGCAATGACTAAGCCAAGGTTGGCCATGTGCTGGAACATAATCCACTGAAAGCCAATATCCCTCCTGCCCACCTACCATGATTTTATCACCCAAACAGCATGCAGTGATAAATTAGTAGATAAAGGAAGAATTAAGCTGCATTACCAAAACAGATAAATTGCGCACAAGTTCTCTAAAAAGAAAGACAATTCATCTGTCGCAGCTTTTCAAATAGTGTATGATTAGCTATTAGAAACTAAGAAAAGCCCGCAGTGTTTAACTAATTATTATCAACATTGCTGACATATTCGCGGATAAGCGAACACCATTGTTGATGCTACTTAAATAAAAGGGCATTCAGAGACAGAAACAGAAGCCTCTGTCATCTACTTCTCATTTCACAGTGTAATTAACACAAGAAAAACACAAATCACACCTATTTTCTTCTTTTTTGTCAGTTGGTGCAAATGGTTTGTTTAAGCAACTATGATCTAAGATGATCTAAGGGTAGATTACAAAGTTGTCTCTTTTGACATTGATGAAAATGTAACAGCTAAGCAGCAGCTAATTAGCTTATAGTCACATATTTCACTGGGAGCCAACAATGTTATTTCTCTGACATCACCTAACACTTTCCTAATATTAACTCGTATTAGTTTTAGCATACATGACATAAAAGTGTGTGATCAGCTACACAAAACACTCTAGAATCGCTATAAATGCAAATGGTCAATATCTGACAAACCTATAAAACCATTTGTATCATATTTGCTACACCAGATTCTGAGACCTTTATCTTATCAACAAGCTCACTACATATGTTTTCTGTCCCCTGGTGGATTATCATCCCAGTAAATCCAGTAGAAAGACTTGTTTTGCCCTTTTCAATATGGCTGCTGATGTTAAATCATTCAACACACATTTTGTAGGTAAATCTTTAGTAATTTTAAAAAATTTTTGTTAAGAAGAACATTTATATTGTTATTTTTTTGAAGATGGAAAAAATATTGAAATTATGTTACCACTGATGGGAGAAAAAAGGCTATAAAAAATTTTATGTAAAAAAAGAAAAAACACTACTTGAAATGTTCTGTATTTTCAAAATGTGCCAGGTAATTTTTCTAATCTGAAGTTAATGTTGTTGTGAGCAAAATTTGCCAAAATGCCCAATGTTTCGAATGTGATTTAAAAAATAAATCATAAACAAAATGATATGGCTTTTTTTTTTTGCTTGGATTATATTAAAAGGGCTAAAAAAAAACATTTAAACTCCCCAAAACCTAAATTTTGTGGCTAGTTTTTAATGGGTTAGGCTTTACAGGGTTAAAACACCACAAACTGTCTTACAATACGATCATTATGTTCACTTTTGATCTCATCTGGCGGCGGCGTTATTTGCTACTCTGTGGATAACATGACAGAGATCATCACAGAGGTCGTCTCTGTTACAAAATCAACTGTTATGAAACCAACTGACTTTACAAGAAGGTTTGTTCAGGCCACGTCTCCCATAGGACCCCCTTCAAATAGAACAGCCTCTGGTTCGCCTTTGAAAACCCAGGAGGTGACATGTTTACACCCACAGTTAATCCCATCTTTAGTCAGGTCATCGTTATCGTTATAATTTAACATGTGGCTCGCTAATGTTAAAGAAAGCCAGAACAGTCTCAGCCTCAGTGCCTTTCAACAGATGCACTACCTGTCTACTACATTTATTGAAAATCAGTGCAATGCAGAATGCAAAAACGCAAACATGTTAGAGTACAGAATGTGACCGGAGGGATACTGTAACCCCTACGGTTAATCTTTCATCTGCAAGCCTGTCAACAGTGTCCAAACTGTCTGGTATTACAATTGAGGAGTCTTATCATTAGACACCAGAGAGTATGTTTACGTAGGCCAAACAGAGAGACAAGGAGGAAGAGCAGGAGTGTGTGTACCTTTGGATGCCAAAACAGATTTGCTTTTAGTTCATGCACAGTACATCACTCTTAAATCAGAAA
>JAPTGZ010000008.1:25810676-25821171 GCA_029814645.1 Fowleria isostigma
GATAAAATGAAATTTTTTTTTAAAAAATGGGCCAGAGGCAGAGGATTAGGGACACTGGAAAAAACAAACAAAAAAACCCCCAAACATCCAGTATATATATTTTTTTATATTCTGAAAAAAAAGTAAACATTCTAAGATTGTCAGAATAACAAAAAAATAATAATAATAAAAATAAAAATATGTCAGACCTTGTTTTATTTTTTTCAGTGGCCCCAATCCTCTTCAATAACCCTCCATTTATATATAGACTGTAAAAATAACAATAATAACCACAACCACCCTCTCTGTTTCATATCATAGTCATATTGAAATTTCACCGAGCTCAGAGATACACAATACTGAAATCTATGAAAGCACCAAAATGTAAAATAGTAATCTGCTCTGTTCTGCTGTGGTCTTTGCCCAGTGAGGACAATAAAATACAAATATACAGTGCAGGATTAATGGGGGAGGCAGAAGCCAAACTGGCTGCGAAGGAACAATTACTGGATATCCATCAGCCGCTCAGATGTAAATACAAGTGGCCAGATCCTCAGCTGTCAGATACTACACCACAGCGAGAGATCAGATTCCAATAGATGGAGCATAGAATGAAAAAAAAAAAAAAAATATTCCAATTGATTCAAGCTTCAAAAATGATATTCTTCAAGAAAATTTCCAAAAAAAATGTAGGGCAAATTAGATTAAATTGTGAATCTTTTTCTTCTGATAAATCTGTCTAAAACCATCTTAACAGCAACTGTAATGTCTAATACTTTTTGAAGTGACATTTTATGACAAAATAAGCAGTTAAGATGAATATTTTTTCAGTCCTTTTTGAAACTCTCAGCCAATATTAGGAACATTATGGTAGAAGATTTAGAGTAAATGTTTTGCTCACTAAGTGTGTTTTGTGCAAGAGAGCATTTGCTCTGGAAAAAAAGCAAATGAGGCCACAGGAAAAAAAAAAGTGTCAAAATATGAGGGTGGTTTTAGTACCTCTTAATAATATGTATTTTAATTTACAGTGTTATCTTTTCCTTCTCACGACTCGCACAATTAAAAGCAACACACAAGTCATCGTACACACCTACAGACATACGCAGACATAGACAAACAGTCACGAATACATAAAAAGTGCTGGTTGATAAGAGAAGATGTTTCCTCCTCATGCTGAGTGGCTATGAACTTCACCAGAGCTGTTTTAGGCTCGCATAAAAAATTCAGCACTCTCTCTTAGCAACATTCGCCCTACATACAGCATACACACATGCTCACACATGCATCACAGCATAATTCAGAGCACACATGTGAGCGAGCATGAAAATATACACACATACAGTATACTGCGATGATATAAGCCTGACACAGTTAATGAGTGAGCAGCAAGACATCACAGATGCTTTTAAACGAGAAAATATGATGTAGATCCTCAGACATGCATATACTACGTGCAATACTTATGCTTATTAGTGGTACTTAATTGGACCTGGTGGACATGCATTTGCTTGTATCTTTCTTGATTTCATATTTGATCCTAATTGGTTAGCACTGATGGTGAAATTTTCACAAGAAACAGCAACTGTAGTGAATAAATCACAAAGCCAGCTGCGTGTGCCTGTGTGTTCCTGCACACTCAGATGTTTAAAAGTCAAATTTCTTATTTTAGCATTGTCCTAGAGTATTGTATTAATATGAGAATATGCATGATGGATGTCGATACAGTATACATTCATTAAAGCCTGGTGCTTGTGTATACACGTCCTTGAGAAAACAAACGTTTCTGCACACATCTCCACAGGCAAGCAGGTCAACACCTCAGCCCACCCATCCATTTTCATTAGACATTAATGACAGAAGTGGAGGGGTGAAGGGGCGGGTGGAGCAAAGAGAAAGAAGGATTGAGAGAGTGAAAGGATATACTGTAGTTATGCTCCCAGTGGGAAGACTATCAGACCACTCCTCACTGTTCTCAACCATAAAATTCCTCTGTTACATAATTCCTACATGACACATAGCTAACACATTGTTGCATAGATTTGTCGCCTGGTTTAATTACAACGTTTTATATAAAATTCCACAGCGTGTTCATGAGATTAGTGCTCATGGCTTGTGAACAGCAGCAGCAGCAGCAGCAGCAGAGAGGCTAATTTTATTTATTTTTTTCCCACTCGGAATTTCACTCATCTTGGTCTGTCCCAGTCAGTTTGGTTTGCAACACTTCTGCCAAGTCATATCCATCTGAAAAGCATTTGGGGCACCTGTTCATTCTGGCTGTATTCACATTTCTACAGAACGCTGTGTCTCTTCCAAGTGGATTCCGGCTAAAGTCACTCTACAAACACATTTCTATCCTCGCTGACTTCACCATGTTCTTTCATTCTTCAGTGTATCTAGGTCAGTCAGTGCAAAAAAGACAAGCTATGGCCATGTGTGGTCAAGTAGTGAGAAATAAAGAATTTAATAATTTATTAATGACTCTGACTGGAATAATAATAATGTGGCTGAACATTTTGTTTGGTTTGTTTATTTTTTATTTTTTGCATTGATTTAATGGTGTAAAAATGAGCATTGAAATTTGGAAGTACAGTCGCGGAAAAAATTACTAGACCATCAAAACTCATCAAAACATGATTATGCAATCAAGTACTAACTCCTGTGTGTATCATGTGACTAAAACAGACAGAAAAGAAAACATGGAATGCCTAAAAACACTGTTTTTGTCAGTACAATGTTATAGATATTGATGTAAGAACCTATGTGATTTTGAATATTATCAAGAAAACCATAAAAAATGGCTCAATATCAGCTCTTACATTAAACTCTTATGAGCTATTTTTGTTGTTATCATTATATTTACCCAAACAAGTGGACCTTTAGTTGTACCAAGCATTAAAATGAACAAGAAATTGCAGGAAAACATAGGGTGGTCTATTAATTTTTTTCCTCGACTGTATAGAATTCTACAGCTCCTTTGTAGAAAAATGGAAAATAACCACAACATCCCTCACATAGAAGAGGTCCCTAAGGTAAAACATATACAGGAAATCTGCATGTTAATAACTGACTTGCTCTTATAGAGGATCCAATTAATTTTGTAGAACATTCAGATATGGTAAGATATTAAAATTAAATTTGATAAGGAGCACAATTTCCTCCACCGTCTCCACAAATAAAAACTAACAGGGAAAGATAAAAGCAGTCACATTCATCCATCTCCATTAGGCTAATATTTGTCCTACTTCATGAGCAGTTTTGGGGTCTGTCATATTGGCTTTGAGAAGATCCAGAAAATTCTCCACTGTCTTCTTCTACAAATATGGCCACACCGCCAACAAAATCCTGTCCCATACAGTCAGTAATACTGCCTAACACACTGTGGCTGCTATAAGAGCCTGTCAGCCTATGATACCATGCTATGCGTAACCAATTCCTGGTGTGCAGAAGCTGCTGCAGATGAAATGGCAGCATTCACGGAGAGAAATGAAGAAAATGATATGAAAAAATTCACTCGATGGTTGAATGCTTCAATCAGCCACAAGTAAGATGAGAAAATGGTCACTTCAGTAGTAAAACATTGCTCACATTGTGAAGATGCATTTACATACATGCTGCTGCTGCTGCTCTGGTGTGATGCTGGATGTTTATTAAATTTGCAGGACACCATAAGCTAGAATCCAGCTGCACTTAATTATGGAAGAGTGAAAGCTAAGAAAAGTGGATTAAGCACTGGAGTTTATGAGCAGAAAATAACACGTACGCCCGGGGTTACACTAAAGCAGATCAGAAAAATGTCTGATGACTTTTAGGTAACAGCAAATTCCACCTGGGAGCATGGCCTCTCTGGTAGAGAACTGCATTTTAAATTAGACTTATTTTCATGGTTAGCATAAAAACACAACCAAAACATGTCTAGCAGAGCAAATACCCCCAGTATAGGTGTTTAAGGTTCTATGTAAAATGTGGTTCCAAAGTAAACAAACATTACTGTTCTTTTAGATTAATGCTCTCTTAATGAGCGTGGTTTTTGGAGCCTCAGTTGCAGACCATTCCATCCCCCCTTCCATTCTCTAGTACAGGGGTCTCAAACTCAGTTAAGTTCAGGGGCCACATTCAGCCCAGTATGATCCAAAAGGGGCCAAACCAGTAAAATAATAAGTGAAAAAAGTAAAATTACATTATAATAATGTTTACATCTACAAACTATCCTTTAAAAATGTGAATAACATGAATAACTGGATATCTCTTAATAAAAATAAGTGCAATTTTGACAATATTATGTCTTGGTTTATCATTTGCACGTGTTCATTACAACTCACAGATTAAAGTGGATCTAGAAATATACAAAACATTTAATACAGGCAGGATATTGAAAAAAAAATACAAGTATTTTTTCTTTAGACATTTTAGGTTTTTCACATTTTTTGTGAAAGGATAGTATATAAATGTCAATATCTTCATGTAATTTGACTTTTTTTTACATCAAAACAATAGAGAAAAATTTCTTTGTCATTATTTATAGGTAATTATGATCGTATTTTACTGGTCTGACCCACTTTAGATCATATTGGTCTGTACATCCTTGGTTGTTTATATCTTCAGAGTAATTTTTGTATTGTGTAAATTCATCCCAGATTGGACCCTTTGGTGGGCCAGATTTGGCCCCCGGGCTGTATGTTTGAAACCCCTGTTCTAGTATGATAATAAATTTACCAGTGAATAAACACACCACTAGCAGTACAACGAACACTGGTTATTAAGCCTTTGGCTGTCTTTTGCCTCCATTAATGTCAGTCATTTAAAACTCTACACAACAACATGTTGGCAATAAAAGCTGATGGTTTTACTAGAAAATTTGTGCACATGTGTCACTGTGTATGGGTATCTGTGTAATTACCATATCTACATTGCACATCATGCATGTGGTGGGAGAAAAATTGCATGTTCTCTGCATGCCCTCATCAAAGTGATGTAGCATTAAAATCCTAAATCAACCATGGAACAAGAACGCTGTCTTGCCATTAGTTTTAGCAATTTCCATAGCACAGCTCATCATCAAGTAAATTGATACAAGGGACACACACACTCCTCACACACATGCACACAAACTAAAAATAGCAGCTCCCATACCTTTCTGTACACTATCATGTTGGGGGACTCATCCGCTACCCCGTTGGTCCCCTGCCCTCCACTGTTGGTCTGTGCCATGATCCGGTAAGTTAATCTGCCACAGGAAATGTCAGGTGCTCCTGTTGTGGACAGAATGGATATTTTGGTCCATCAGAAGAACAATGGAGACTGAACATGACTTGCCCTTACCTTGCCAAGAAGGGAACAATTTACATAACTTGTGGCCTGGATCACGTTTCAACAGATTTGACATTTTCACATGGAACAGACGTGCATATCTTCGATTCTGCTCCACGTGTTCATATTTTCACAAGGTCTTGACAAGGACATTTTTTAAAGAAAAGGTACGGATATTGATCAAATGACAAAACACAGCAGAACTCCATCCAAAAAATATTAAAACCAACGACATGTGCAGCGATGCCTATAGCAGCGGGCTATACTATGATTCATCTCGTGCTTAAATTCGCCGTTTTCATAAATACATTTCTACAACAGGGATCATCTTTGACTCTTTGTTGACATTCGCTGCCAGTCTTGACATATTGTATCTTTGCATGGCACCATGAAACCCTCACAGTGCAATGGCACGATAAGGTGAAGTGAAGACCCGGACCCTGACAACGGTAAATGCAGTAAAACAACACACCGTCCCTGGAGGAGGTGGCTACTCTACAATGCAGCTTAGACACATCCATTCGGGGGGAAAGCAGCCATAGTCAAAACGTGCAGGATTGTGGGGGGGAAATGTAACGGGCAATCGTATGCATGTTGCAGGTTCATCATTCCGTCTTCCCCCTTACGACACCCACACGACATCCTTAGAAGGATTAGTCTGCAACACTAAATAGCTCATAGCATGCAAACAGCGAAGTCATGTAACCTGCTCTGCACATGAGGCCGTTGGATGTATCGTATTGTGTTTTTTTCTTACCACAAGCCACTGCCCGTTTCAGCACCTTGGACAGCTACCGCAAAACGCCCGCCTCTGTCAACGCTCCGTCTCCTTAATCACGAATTACTCCGTAAATACACAGACAACACAGCGACGTCGGTCACCGGAGGAGGAGGAGGAGGAGGAGGAGAAGAGGGGGGCTTACCTGAAAAACGCGCAGCACGCTTAAGGACTCCTGAATCCGTGCAGAGGTGGGAGTCTATTCCTCGGCGTTCACTGTGTCAACTGGCAGACATAGGAATGCGAGGACAATTCATTGGCAGCGAGAAGAGGCAGACATTCGGTGGACACTTGGTTTGGTACAGCTCCCTGTCTCTCTCCTCTTCTCCAAATGATGCTCCCAAGCACGGGCGCGCTACCGCAACCGTGAGCCGCGAACGCGCATCGATCCATGACCAATAGCGTGTGAGGAATAAATTACAACCCGTTTTGGAGACATACAGCTATTTTTCCCCAACTCAAATTGTACTGCTATGCACTGCGGTGAAATGTACATTGTATTATGTTGAAATAAACACACATTGTAATAGCGTTTTTAACATTTGCATTTAAAAAGGATGTTGGAGAGGAGAAATGTGCTCCAATATCTAACGAGGAGGTCTGTTATTAGTTTATGAGAAGATTGATTTTCATGAAATCATAACACATACAATCGTGGAAAAAATTATTAGACCATCAAAAGTCATCAAAAACAATGGTTATGCAAGAAAGTACTAACTCCTGTGTGGGACATGTGACTAAAACAGACAGAAAAGAAAGCATGGAATTAATAAAAGCCCTATTTTTGACAGTACAGCGCCATAGATTAATGTAATAACATATGTGATTTTGGTTATATTAAGAAAACCATGGAAAATGGATAGAAATCAGCTCTTAAATTAAACTCTTACAAGCTATTTTTGTTGTTATTATACTTGGCCAAACAAATGTACTTTTAGGTGTACCAGGCATTAAAATGAACAATAAATTGAAGAAAACATAGGGTGAAAATATAGGGTGATCTAATTTTTTTTTTCTGCCACTGTATAAATGAGGGACTTTTGAAGTCCATGGAATGAATATATCTTTGCATACATCTTTATTAAAAGCAAAAAAAAGAAGCTAATTTTATGCTCATGACCATGTCTTTCAAAATTCCATTATTATTTAATATTGGAAACAATGACTTATTAATAAATGATCTATAAATAATTGATAAATGATTAGATATCTTAAAATGTCAACTAAATAACCATCTGAATTTGATAACAACCACCTTCTAATTAGCTAAACTATAATAAAATTATCTTATTGGAAAAAAACATGATTTTATTCTTTTTATTAAGTTGAAATAATCATGACAGATATTAATTTTTTGACAATATGTCAAATTTTATATGGAAAATGACATATTGTGTCTGTATCCGAGAAATCAAAACTAAGTTACCATAATCAACTAAGTTACCCATTACAAAAACAACTCTCATGGAGGTGTTAATTTGAAATCACATGACCTGCTCCATATGATGTCATTTCCTCCTGAAGAAAATACTGGACAGACTCTAACATATGTTCTTTCTCCTCTTTATGACTTATTTAATATAAAGTAGTGTGTGAGTCAAGTGTATTAATCACACCCTTATGTCAACAGTGTCACTACTATATCTTTATAAATAACTTTCAATTTCAATTTTCTATAATTGTATATATGATATTTAAGAGAATCTTTCTGTAAAAAATTGCGTATAGTGTTATGATTATGTTGATTTTAAGATGAAAACAGAAAAAAAATGTCAACTATACCTGTCAACTATATTAACCTGAAAAGGGAACTCAAAAAGTCCCTCAATTATTTATTGACCCCACTCATGATTAATTCCAAAATCTAACTCACATCAAATAAAGAAGTTATATATGAATAAATAAGAAGTCAGAGAGCTTGTAGCTTTGTCTCAGGGGACACAGCTTTGATATTCAGTTAGATGCAAGCTTTGCTGACAGAGTAATGTTACCCAGGATGGATGAACAACAGGCCATCTGGTCGAAAATTTGACATATTATTTGATTCACATGATTTTCCATGTTCCTAAGTTAGGTTTGCCATCAACTCTAAATCAGCTACAGCTGTATTCACTGGAACATTCAAAAATTGCTTTTAGCGATGTGCATTATAGCCCATATAAAATATATATATATTGCAGAAGGAGGGAAAAAGTAAGGCTTGTCTAACATATCTCCATCTGGTCTGACCTGAAGCAATATGTCAGTATTTACAGTATGTCTCTGTGGGCTTACAGATGAACTGAAAATTACATCTTTTTTTTTTTTTTTCTGAAAATTACATCTTCAGTCAATTCTCCAATTTTGTTACAGCAGATTATAATGCAAAAATATAACTGGCAGCCAGTGCAGTTGTAGCTATGTTGAGTTAGAGCTGTTTATTTCAGCACCAGCATCACATATATCATAAATAAATAAATAGCCATTTAATTTGCTGGAGTTTGTGGCTTCCAGCTATGCAGCAGTCCAGGCGTGAAAGATGACAGATGTGCCCTTTTCCCCTATGTATAGTGTCTGTCTCTACGTATCTGTCCTCCATTCTCCCCTCCTCTTCCTCAGGGCAAAGCTGTGTAGAAAGTGGACTTAAACATTTAATCCACTGAGTTTTCTTACAATGTGCACCATCAGCAATTTGGTAATGTATAGTGATTACCTCTAAAGTAATGCCACTATAAATGTTCTGAAAAGGTAATGTGTTACCAAGTAAAATGGAAAGAGATATTATAGATATAGAAGCTACTTGGCCAACCTTTGGCTGTATTTCATTTAAAAGCCTATCTTAATCATTTGTGACTTTGAATAAAAACAGTATTTTGCGAAAGAAAAATGGACAAATGTGCTCCTTAATCCATAAAGACCCAACACTATTTTTCTATCAGTTCCCAAATGAAATTTTTCCCTATATCTACCCTTTCTTAAGTAATTTATCAACATTTTTTTTTATAATGTTATTGTCTGTATTTTGTATTTTATCAGGAAAAATCAGATATTTTCCTCTATTTGATTTACTGGTCATGTAGATGTGTGTAAAAGCTCACATTTTGTTGACAGTTATTATATCAAGCAAAGTTAAAACCGAAGAAAAAGTGACTATTTCAGCAAAATATATCATTAACTGAACATTAACCCAGTGTCTCCATCTACTGTCAATGATCCAACTCCATGGGTTTTACTGGTGAAACAATGTTGTAGAAGATGGCGTTGTTTCTTTGTTCACAATGAAGCCTCTGAACTCCAAATGGGTCATATCTGATGACCATGAAAAGATGAATAACTGCTTTTTAGACCAATTATTTACATGGATTGATAGGATTAGTGGATCAGAAGTTATTAAACATTGTATATTGGTAGATAACTTTGGTCGCCAGTGGTTTTTTGGGTCTATTGGTTAAAAAAATTAAATGAAAATAAATAAATATATAAATAAGTATTTAAGCACAATTTACAAATGCAAGTGGACAACAAAAGAAGCCAGTTATATGTTGTATGTTATCCATTATGCTGAAAATCTTTCTTTGCAAATCTATATTTTAAGCCATACAAATTGAAATGTGGATACAAACTATTTTTACTGTTAGTTGTTCTTGACAGAACTTCTTTTCAATGGACAAAATATTGATGAAAGTATATTATCCAGACAGCTGGATTAGTTCTACCATAGCCTACAATAGCAGTAATAAGATAGTGACCCTATAAACAAAACACTACAGCTTCCTGCCATGGCTTTTAAGTAGAAGTTGGATAGAAAATAAAGGGCCATTTTTCTGCCACAATGACAGGTCTGAGTTGTTCACTGTGACATAGAAAATCTGTTAGGGGTTCATTCTTGTGCCACTTTATGCAACAACCCTCTATAGTTGCATAAGGCCATGTCCTTCATGATAATATAATTGCTTATTCCAGCCTTCCATCCAATATCCATAACCATTTATCCTTCTAGTGTCATGGGAGCCTGGAGCAGAGCCCAGCTGACATCAGGCGAGAGGTCGACAGCCTGCCAGTTCATCACAGGGATGACAGATAGGTATAGACAACATTCGCACTCACATTCACACTTAATTCACCTGTTAACCTCTGAACCTGCGTGTCTGCGGACTGTGGGAGGAAGCTGGAACACCTGGAAGAAACCCACGCCGACCTTTGGTGAACATGCAAGATCCACACAGATCAATGAGTCTGAACCCATCACAGTATCTTAATGCAGGGAGGTGACAGGAGCTACCTACTGTTCCACCTTCTATCACTATTTAACCCATAAAGACCCAGTGTGACATATGTGTCACTTATCAAATAATTTTTTTCTCTATGTTAAACCGTCTTTAAGTGGTTTATTGTCATTTATTGTAATATTATCTTCTGTATTTTGTGTTTTTTCAGTGAAAATGAGTATTT
>JAPTGZ010000008.1:25840486-25860365 GCA_029814645.1 Fowleria isostigma
ATTTTGAATTTTTTTTCAAATTGTTGTCAAATTTTATTTTGCTTTAATTTTTGTCTAATTTTTTTATTTAAAAAAAATTTGAAAAAATTAACAAAAATATAAGAATAATACATTTTCACTGTTTTTTTTCCCCCCAAAGTTTGCTGAAGTACTGATGATTGTAGCCACTGGAAAAAGAAACAACACGCCAGAAAAACTAAATGTTCCATAGGTAGAACTAGTCACATATGGGTTATTCCTTGTAAGTGTCCAAGGGGGAAAGAGTTAAGGTTGTGTTTCAGTGAAAATGTTGAAAACCAGTTAATGCAAGTGTAACCTTTTATCAAATACTAACCAGCTTTCTGTAGCATTTACCTGTTTGAACAACCTCATGATATCACGACACTAGACACTTATACACAGAGATCCCAGAAAGGTGAGATGATGATGATGATTCCACCTTTTTTTTCTACCATTGACTGATTTCACAGCCAAGCCAAAGGAGTTACAGAGGTGAGATAGGCTGGACTTTTCCACAGTGGACCTGTGTTCCAGAACCAAAGGGGTGATGACGCAGTGATAGTGTGATGTATCACTTCCACGTCAGAAATACATAGTATAGCAGTGTTGCTAATCTCTCACGAGTCGTCCCATCTTTCACTGTTCCACAAATGTTAGCATGGATAGAATCCTCCGTCAGAAGTGACAACAGCTGGCAGATCTCAGTGAATCCCCAGTTTGACATTTTTTTCTGGTTGCATTCATAGGGCGGCCGTAACTCAGGCAGTAGAGTGGGTTGTCCAACTGGCGCTCTGTCCTAGTCATGTGCAAGTCCAAGTCATGTCCTAGTCAAGGTGGGTGAAGTGTCTTTGGGCAAGGCACTTCACCCACCTTGCCTTCAGTGTTGCTACTCACACTGGTGTATGAATGTTTGGTGGTGGTCGGAGGGGCCGTAGGCATGGATTGGCAGCTGTGGCTTCAAATTTAGTTTATCACCACTAGAGTGTGAATGTGTGAGTGAATGAATAACGGATCCATTGTACGTGCTTTAAGTATGTGTTAATAGAAAAGCACTATATAAATCTAATTCATTATTATATGCTTGTTTACTGTATGTGGTCCATGCTCAGTTTTAAATTCCCCTGGTGCGGTGATCATCATCATTATCATCAAACCATCACACCTTTGTTGTGGGATGAGGGGTTTTCTTTTACATAGTGGTCCAGAATCATGAATCCACCTTTATCGCTATAACAGAAGTCCTGTCTGACATTATTGTTTTAAGGAAGAAAATGTGTTCCTGGAGGAAAATCCTTGAGTGAAATTGCAGCCATTTTCTTTCTCTCTGGCAGTTTTGTCAATGCTAATCATGATAAAGTGCTGCAATTGCAGTTATGAATGATAGAAATTTCATGCAACACTTTTTTTTTTTTAACATGAGAACAGTCAGTTGTTGACGACACATAGTTTTATTTGCAGGTAAAACCCTTGACATTGAAGAGAGAAACATTAACACACATTATTCTGAAAGCTAATTTTAAAGAAATAAAGGACACATCTGCTCAATGAAGTAGCGAGGGTTTGTTTTGACCCGCAGATAGGATTACATTTCTATACTTAAATTTGCATCAATAAGACTGATGATGAAATCGTGTACCGGTATTTATCTGTAGTATGTAACAACTTATACTGGTTTGCAATCAGTTATGTTTTCTCCTTTATGGCTAGTGAAATACAAACGTATCAAATCAAAAATAGTGCTTCGATGCACAAACAAGTAATCTTTTTTGTGGTATATGTATGATATGACCTGAGAAATTTGGACCAAAGTACAATAAAAGAGGGATTTCTGTCTGTGTGTGTTAAAACAGCCAGGCATTTCGTAATGCGGTAACATCTCTACTAAACCACATTTCCTCAGTGTCATTTGTCCTAAACCGGAATAGAATCAATGTAATCAAATGTTGTCCTCACTTTATTCACACATAAATCCACTGCATGATTATATATTGTAGGCACTATTCCATATATATTTTTTTTATTTTAATCTGGTCTACACAAAGTCCATTTCACCAGCATGAATCTGATTGTTTCCCCATGTACCTGGTTACACTCTGCCCTTGAATAGATACTATCAGAGAAGGATATCAAGGTTGACTGAGACATGAATGCCGTATGCGGTTGCCCAGATGAGGCAGACTAAAATGAAACAGAAACATGCTGTGCCCATTAAGACTGTGACTCACCGGCAGGTCTACACACAGAGGTAAAATCCCAGCGCACACACTTAAACAAGCTTTTATTTGGATGAGCCATATTTTTTCACTCCCCCCATTTGGGCGCAGTTTGCATCAGGATAAAATGGAAATTATGAACTGCAAAGCATTTACAAATTTATTGTCTTATGCACTGGCAGGCAGGTAGGTTTCAGGGCTCTGATCATTAAATAAGAGCTTTAAGTGACAACAAAATCTCACCCTGACAGCTATTTGGGTTTACTGTTGTACTGCTGGCACACAGGAATAGAACTCCCAAGTTAATGGCTTAGAGACCCTGACAGAGGCATGAAAGCTTGAAAGATAGTTTTATGTGCACAGGGAACAGTCTAAGAGAACTGTGTGCCTCCTTTTACATTCACGATGAGACCAGGACAAGTGTGGGAAAGAAGTAACATTTTCTCCGAGTCCAGTTCTCCAAATTGACTGTGTTGTTATCGCGCACAAAGGGTGTGAAAGCATTGTGTAACTTGCTAAGGTAGAGGCTGTGTATAAATATTGGTCATTGTGAAGAGCTGTGGCTGTTGGCATCTCTGCTCACACTAGTATCGTTCAGAGTTTGGTGGTGTTTGTGAGTGAGCATAGCCTCCTGGTGGGCCAGAGTGTGTGCA
Organism: Fowleria isostigma; assembly: GCA_029814645.1. NCBI lineage: Eukaryota > Metazoa > Chordata > Actinopteri > Kurtiformes > Apogonidae > Fowleria > Fowleria isostigma. The sequence continues at coordinate 25,843,353 of JAPTGZ010000008.1, forward strand.
CACATCTTAACAGCATGTTTGCCGGGTAACTGCGCCAACAACCTGCAATTAGGCTAAGTGAATCATTTTCTTCATTGAACTAATTTGTTTTCCTGCTCTCAAACCACAGACTATTATTGGGTAGCTTTGTCTCCAAACAGGAAAAAAAAAAACCCTCTTGTTTTTGACGATGAGAAAGTAAAAAGGCTTTTCACAGGTAATTTCACTGTTATTTTGTGCGTTCAGTCCAGAATTGTACTTTACCAACATCAGTATGCTCTGCGTTCACAGAAAAATATATTGACAGTGGTTCCTAGAGCCAGAACAGAGCTGGGTAAGCATGTCATTAGGCTGCCCCCCCACACACATGGAACGCCTTTCAAAATAACTTAAATGTATCTGAACTTGTCACTTTGGGTGAATTTAAAGGTGTTTTAAAGGAGTGTTAAATCAGTGATCTTGTCAATGTTTCTGTTTTTAAACTTGTACAAATGACTTTTTGTAATAATCAATGTAGGTTTATATTGTGTGTTGATTGTGTCTTGTCTTGTCAGACTATGTTGTGCTGCTTTTCTTGGCCAGATTAATCTTGGAAGTGAGATTTGTAATCTCAGTGAGGCCTTTTTTTTAACCTGGATAAGTAAAGGATATACATATTGTTAATAGTGGTGATGTTTTTTACATATGTTTTTATCAAGTGTTTTATGTTTGGTTTTAGTACTGACTTTTATTGTGTTTTATGTATATTTTTCATGTATATTTATTTAATTTTATTTAACTTCTATTTTACCAGGTAAAATTAGTTGAGAGCAGCTTCTCATTTACAATGATGACCTGGCAAGAGGCCCCAGCAGGCAAAAATATATACAAAAACAAAACAAGACAAAACAAAGCAAAACAAGAACAGATAAAAGGAAACTACATTACAGTATATTATCAGTGTGGATGTATAGCTGTGATTCCCATTTTGTGTAACTTCTGCTGCTGCTGTCTTGGCCAGTACACTCTGGAAAAATAATTTTTTAATATCAGTGAGCTTTTCTTCCTGGTTTAATGAAGAATAAGTAAATTAAATAAGTGTATTGTGTAGCTAAGAATAAAGGGGTTGTCAGGAGTGTCTTAAAATGTTTTCTCAGATTCATACATAAGCCACATGTCCTGCAGAACCTGCTCAGGATATGTTGTTTTGAAAGCTGAGGAAACTCCTATTCTCCACTGAGAACAGAAACAACCCTCTGGTGAAAGTGTGCAATTGTTATATTTTGCAATATTTTTCCTGTATTGTTTAAAGAATAATTTCTTTGGCTTTTACGTCCACATAACACAGGGAGTATGTGTGAGGGCCTCATCCTCCTCTTCCTCCTGGGTGCTGAGTAAGACCCTCAGACAGGAAGTGAGTGTCTTGTGGGGAATGTGCTGCAGGCTTTCTCCTCTCTTTTTGGTTCTCCTCCTCTGTTGCTCTCTGTTGAGTGTTCAAACACTGCTCTGTTGTTCCAGCTTCCATTGGATCCACTGAGGAGTCGTCAGACTTTCCCCGGTTATCCGTACATGGCGACCTAAGCCTTACTCCGGGTTTTTTAACCTGACTAAATACAGCCATAAAAGTTGATTAAAAACATTTAAAAAAGTTAACTCTTGGTCTTGTAATGTTCAGTTGGAAAGCCATGAGAGTGTAGGTGGAGCTGCTGTAACACTGTAAGGCAGTACTTGAAAACATCATGAGTTCCATATTAACTATGTGTATGTTATGGAACTACACTGTATTTGACTAGTGTAAAGTCAGACTAAGGATGGAGAAGTTGAAGCTTCCCACAGACCACCTTTGGAAAAAATGCAGTGCACAGTGGAAAACAATGGATAGAGCCAATGTTAGAAAGGAAAATCCTTTTCCAATGCCTAAATGTGAAATTCATTTATTCCCACTGAGGGGATTGTCATCTGTCACTTGCAAATATTTTAATCTTTTAACCACATTTGAGCCACTTTATAGATTCTGTGCAATTTGCATCAAAATTATAGGTTGGCACCATATGCAGTTGCGGAAAAAATTATTAGAATATTCAAAGTCATCAAAAACAATGCTAATGCAATCAAGTACTAACTCCTATGTGTATTATGTGACTAAAACAGACAGAAAAAACATGGAATATCTAAAAGCACTGTTTTTGTCAGTACAATGCCATAACTACTGATGTAAGAACTTATGTGATTTTGGTTTTTATAAAAAAAAAAAAACATGGAAAATGGCTAGATATCAGCTTTTAAATTAAACTCGTAAGAGCTATTTTTGTTGTTATTATTATATTTGTCCAAACAAATGTACCTTTAGTTGTACCAGGCATTGAAATAAACAAGAAATTGAAGGAAACATAGGGTGCTTTAATAATTTTTTCCAAGACTCAATTTGAAAGCAGTGATTTAGTTTCTGTGTCATTGTGGACTATGAGACTCATGCCACAATGAGAAATAAGGATGGAGGAAGGAAAGAAATAGAAAAGTGTGTCCTGTCTGAATCAGTTATGTGTTCCTTTTAACTTGCAAAAAAAGTGAGACTCTTAAATGCAGTTTAATTTAAGAGTAAGGATTCAGGAAGTATTTATTTGAGAACAAACTGCACAGGGATTAGTGGAAGCACAGGGCTACAGAAGTACTTGAAACTGTAAGTGTCGTATTGTGAAATTGGAGTCTTAGCGTACACACCAACTGTGGTCTGACTGTGGCATGATGTAAGAATAATGAAGCTTTTTTATGACACACACATCTGAGAAAAAACATGTCATATTGTTGTTTCATCATTTATTCACCAAAGCCTGACCATAAGAAAACATAAGAATTGCTGATAAATCAGATGTTTATACTTGTAGATGGTTCAGGCAATGAAAAGTGAAGTGTCAAGATTAATCAAGGATGTCGACATGGATAAAAATCACATTGCTCATGGCACCATATTTGCGTGTAAGACAATACCTGCAAAGTACATTTTCCTACACTTCAGTAAGTGATCTTAGTTGTATGGCAAGCTAACACACACACCAGAGCTACTGCTGTGAAATGATTTAGTCAATTCAGTTCCGTGCTGGGCTGGATCGACTGACTTTCGCCTTTTGCCACCTCCTCTCTCTTTCTCTCTCTCTCTCTCTCTCTCTCTCTTTGTGCCAGTTTGACTGAAACATGCTGATACAATTAAACAATTCTATTCAACTCTGCTTACGCATTGAATTCCTTCATCCTGGCCATGATGAAGCTTTCAGGAGCTGTAATATAATTGAGCTTCAGTCGGCGGAAAAACCTGTAATTCATTACTCAAGAAAATAAAACCAGGAGTCCTGTTTCAACGGTCCAAGTAGAGCCGAGTGCTCTGACCCATTTCTATGCTCCTGAAACTGTAAATGGCCTGAAATGAATACCTGTTTTTCTACGTCCCTCAAAGTTCTTTTTCTTCAACTCTTTTCAAAGTGCAGATTTACATTCTGTCTGGTTTGCGGTTGCTATTTTAGAAATGTTTCTTGGGGGGGTCACTCCCGACTTATTCTGCACACATGCGCACTTGCCACACACATGTACACGAAGACACATCCGTGCACATCATCCAACCCTCAACCACTCCCCCCCCAAAGGCTTTCAGTGTTTATCTTTGGAGAACTTCGGGGTTTGGTTTGTTGTTCTCTCTTCATTCAACATCTAGTACAATCTGCCTTTTCTCCACTTGCCTTGATGGGAGGGAAAGCATTTTTATAAGAGCACCTTTTGGATCTAGTCCTGGCTGTTGCTAGAATATTCTTCACTGGACAAAAGAGAGAGGGTGGAGGAAAAAAAAAAAGACGGAAAGAAAATCCCTTTTGCTAAGCCAAGGGCAGGCATTATAGTAAAGAGCCTTAGTGAATTATATCCATTTCCTATGAGCTGTGTAGTTATAAATAAAATACAATTGACATATTGGTGGATATACTGTAACTCGGTCTCGGTGCTTGTGTAACCACCAGCTGCAGTAATCGAGGAATAGGCTCCCATAATACTGCACAGGCTCATCATGTCTTTAAAAAAGAGACGTATAGTGCTATCATTGAAATGCTGATGAATGTGAGATGCCAGGGATTTCCTAATTCAGCAATGCTATGTTTACTCTGCAACCCTGGGCCAGTTAAGTGAGACTGACTCCCTGTGCTCCATGGGGGATCCAACACAGTAGATACCAGGCACCAGGAATGTAGAGCGTTGTGTAATGTCCTGGCAGCTTTTACACAAGAGGGAAGAGGAAGGACATGATAACCCAAACATGTTACTAATAGCACTTTAAGATGCTGCATTTCCTGGACTGAAATCCAACGTCATTTATAGAAATTGTGTATAAATAAAATTTTCTGTTAGTGTGAAGCTGCTGTAGACTTTTATAAGTGTTTACACATGCAAGGAACAAAATAACCCTAGAAGATGATTTCAAGACTGTGTCATTGTTTTGATGATGACCTCCAGCCAGTGAATGTAGTTTCTTTGGCATGTTTTCATCTTTGTCCACCGAAAAGCAGCATCTGGCACTTAATGTACTTATCTGAATGTGCAGTTGCTTAGCAACTCTCCACTTTTAGGGGAGGGAAGTAATTTTGAATGTAGGACAAAAATAAGATGACAGGTATTGAATTTTCAAGGGGCATCACCCATATTTACAGAAGGTAGAAAGGTGATGTGACTTTACAACATCATGCCTTAAAGGAAAAAGAACTTGCATAGAGGAAAATTTACAGGGTTGGGTGTTCATTTATTGGTTATTGCAATGTAAATAAAAGGATTATTTAAAATTACAGATATTTTGCATTTCCATCTAGTTAATTAAATAACAGGTGGAAAAAATACATCTCACCACTAATGATAAATTCAATACAGCAAAAAAATTATGTCTTCAGATATTGATACCCTTATGATCTCCTTTTGGCAAAGTTAAAAAGGCAGTTTTGAAAGCTGAGGATGCTTTTCTGGCAGTGTTGATAATAAAAGATCATATAAAGCAGACAGTAGTTGTATCCTCCCTCAGCCTTTACTTGTTGACTTGATACCACTGTTGTCGTGGTGAGGTAGTGGAAGTGTTTCTCAGTCTTTTGTTTTGATGCCAATGTGTGTAAAAAGTATGTCAAAGCAGTTCATAGAGAGACTTAAAGCATTTGCTTTTGTCTGTTTTCATTTAAGATCCCAACCCTATTACTGCCAACTACTTGTCAGCTGCAAGGTGATACACTTGTAGAAATACCCCGTCTTTGAAGTGAGGCATTAAAGCTCGACTGATGAGAACAGCTCCCGTCACCGAAGAAAAGCCTGGTATTCATTGTGCTGAGTGCATTGTTTTTTTTGGAGTCTAAATTTATTTACCTCACCAAAGTGGCCCTGTATTTAAATTACGCCATTGTTTTTCTTCACTGTGAAGTATGTGTGTTTGTGTGTGCAAGAGTGAAAGAAATACAAGCCGTACCATTTATGTCAAACACTGAAGTTCTACATTGAACCTGTCATTGCTGCCTGTGACTGCAACTGATGCTTTTGACTGTGAGGTTTTTGGCTTATTTTTAGCTGTAAAGTATTTGTTACATCTATAAAATATTAGAAAATACCCATAATACCTGTTGTAGTTGGTCATAATATTATTATTATCCATTTATATTGCTATGAACCATCAATTCTAACCTCAAAGATACAGTCGTGGAAAAACTTATTAGACCACCCTACGTTTTCTTCAATTTCTTGTTCATTTTAATGCCTGGTACAACTAAAGGTACTTTTGTTTAGACAAATATAATGATAACAACAAAAATAGCTCATAAGAGTTTAATTTAAGTGCTGCTATTTAGCCATTTTCCATGCTTTTCTTGATAATAACCAAAATCACTTAAGGGTGATTCTCCAACTATCAAATAATTTGTGTCCCAGGCAGAAATAAGAAAAACAAAAACATGTTTGTCATTTTTTATTCATGCTGCACTTACTAGACACAAAGACGAACTTACAAAAAATAAGATTGATAAATTACTATTTATATTATATAAAATATGGTTTTATGTTGAGTATTTTTGCTATATGTCCTTTGTCCCTTGGCCAGGTTTTGGATTCTCAGTTCCTCTTAAGGCTGAAATTAAATTTGATTCAACAGTAACTTTATTGACAAATGGCACAGAAATTTCCTTATTTTAATGAAAAATATCATGTGCTTAAAGATATATTAGTATTTTATTTATTTTTCATAAAAAGAACACTTGTCCCTAGAGACCACTGTCATTTCCACCACCCACCACAACATGTAACTTTTAACTTTTTTTTTTTTAACCTTTGTCTACTTCAACCACATCAGTTGTCATGTGACAAGAGAGCCCATGGCAGGATAGCAGTGTTAGCTCCATGGAAGGAAGGAAAACAAGAAAAAAAATCAAGGTAAAGTTTTGCAAAACCAAGAATGGGTTTATTGGTCGTCATTTCCAAACATCTCATATTTCCTTTGAATGTCCAAATAATGAGAAAGATACCATTTTATATTGTGTATTTTGAGTATATTTTATGCTAACTCTAAAACAGAGACTAGCATGCTAATATGTCATGAGATTTTAAAAGAAATGGTAAACATTGTCATTTCCACAACAGTCATTTCCTTCATTTTATTAATATTTTAGTATTAATATTCATATTATTTTATTACTTATTTATTTTTAACTTTTTTAAAATTTATTATTTCTCAATTATTTATTTTAAGTAGAACAAATCAAAATATTTTCTGTTGGATTTTCTAAAAAATATCATGACCAAATTTGACTGTAGTTGGAGACTCACCCATAAGTTCTTACATCAATAGTTATGACATTGTACTGACAAAAACAGTGCTTTTAGACATTCCATGTTTTCTTTTCTGTTTCTTTTAGTCCCATAACACACACCGGAGTTAGTATTTGATAGGGCATGGAAAAAAATTGATTTAATCTAAAAATCGAATTTGTAGATCAAATTGATTTTAATTTTAGAAAACCAATTTTCTTATCATTATCTTAATCATTTGCATCAAACCAATTCAGTATGGGGCCTTTGGTTTGGACGTGTACCAAATGAGTGGTGGATTCTCAGCACAATGCACAGAAGCCGATTGGACGTTCGACGCATTTTAACTTCCATTTTCTGTATGTTGCAGCTTTGTGGCACAAGAGTTCATGGGTTCGTTTATAGCAAAAAGGATTTTATTTTTTAGCTCAAGTTGGTAAAATCCAGTGTTGTTGTTCCTCTACTCCATCATCGTCTCTCTGTTATGGTGTGAGGTCACGTTAACAACACTCTCACATCACAGAATACTGTGAGGCATTCAAGAACACTCGGTAAATTACAGTGTCTGAAATAAACGAACATAAATACATAACAAGTGGGGTGTCTTAATGCACAAATAAATGAACAATGCTTACTATAAATAAAAGTTTTGGATGCACTTCCTCTGTTTCAGATACAATAATCCTCAACTTGAATCTGAACTTTTATGAACATCTACATGAACAGTGAATTAAATACAGGAAAATACTTATTTTTTACTGAAGAAATGCAAAATATAGAGGATAATATTACTAAATAATATAGTATTACTAAAATGGTGATTAAAATTACAGTGAAAAAATAATTTGGGAACTGACACAAAAGTTACACTGGGTCCTTACAAGTTAAAGGTAAACATGCACTTTATTTTTCAGTTTTACTAATGCAGATGTTTACATGTTCAGCTCAAGAGTTGGCGTAGTTGCACATCATCAGTCCAAATGTTAATGATTGAAATGTTTAAAGGGTGTCAGTTGTCAATGTTCATTACTATATCTAAAGTTACAGGACCAAGCTGACAGTTTTATAGGTGATCTTTTGAAATGATAGTTATAAAAATTCACCACTGCTACCTTTTAATCAGAAAACTTATGTTATTCTTAGTTATTGTGAGGATGCACAGTGTCACTGTTGAAACCAATGACTGCCTTTGCTTTATTTTGAGGGTCTGTCTCAATGCACTGAAAACAATGTTTTTTCTATATATTTAAGTATGTTTTCATTATTCATTTTCTGAACCTGCTTTATCCTCACTAAGGTCATGGGGTCGCTGGAGTCTATTGCAGCTACTTATGTTCTTTTAAGTAGGAAATTAAAAATCAAATCGAAAATTTAGTTTTTTATTAAAAATTAGAGAATTTTTTTTTTAGGCTAAATTGCCCAGCCCTAGTGCTTGATTGCGTTATCATTGTTTTTGACAACTTTTGATAGTCTAATAATTTTTTCTATGACTGGAGATACAGATAACATGGGGAATTCAATATCTCTCACTGCAGGAAAAGAGTAAAATCTAACATATAATCAGTGAACTATAGTATTTACAACATAGTCAGTCTGCAGTCTCTCTGTAGTTTCCATTGACTGAGGTGTTGTACAATCTGATGCCTGTGGCGTTGGTCAATCTACACCAGGGCAAAGGGAGCAGCTGCTCCACTAACTTTTATATTCTTAAAATTGTATTTGGAAGAAACAAACCACTACTACTTGAAATCTTCTCAAAGTATTGAAACATGAAATCAACCAAAGTCATGATGCAAAATAATTTCAATGTGTTTTGTCTGCTTCACTGTATCTCAGAGGAGGTTGATGTAATTTTTTACAGAACAGATGTTTTACTTGTAGTGGAACATTTTTATTGTTTTGTAATGTAAATTTTAGGTTTGTTTAAACACTAATTGTGTTCCTTTATAACACTTAACTAGTTTCTTGAAATGAGTATGATATAACAAAAAGTAGTTTAAGAGTATTTTTGTGGATCTTTTGTTGAATACCATCTGCGGTCCTCCAATGCAAAGACCTCTTGCTACCGCTTTGCCACACGATGTTACACTGAACAAAAATATAAATGCAACACTTTTGTTTTTGCGCCCATTTTTTATGAGATGAACTCAAAGATCTAAACATTTTCTACATACACAAAATAACCATTCCTCTTAAATCTGTCTAAATCTGTGATAGTGAGCACTTCTCCTTTGCCGAGATAATCCATCCCACTTCACAGGTGTGGCATATCAAGATGTTGATTAGAGAGCATGATTATTGCACAGGTGTGCCTTAGACTGGCCACAATAAAAGGCCACTCTAAAATGTTCAGTTGTATCACACAGCACAGTTCCACAGATGTCGCAAGTTTTGAGGGAGCGTGCAATTGGCATGCTGACAGCAGGAATGTCCACCAAAGCTGTTGCTCGTAAATTGAATGTTCTTTTCTCTACCATAAGCCACCGATTTTTGTTCAGTGTAATTTAGGGCAGTGGGTATGAAAGATCTGTAACATTCAGTGCTGCATCTTTGAGGTCAGTCATCTTTTGCAGCTGCTTCTCTGATTAGTTACAATGTTTTGAGGTGGATGACTTCAATAAAACCAAACAATATTATTATATTCTAAGGATATTCAGTTTATTATCAGATATACAAAGAAAATATTGATATTCTCCGCATTTCACAAGTTAAAAGCTGCAGAATTTTTGCACTTTCCCTGATAAAAATAACTAAAATACACAGTTATTTAAACAGTTGTCATGTTTGCATTGATCGGTTGTCATGTGTCTTGCATGTGTGTTTGTGTTTTTCTATGGCTCCCTGGGGCCATCTCATTAGCTCCATGTTGAATCAGCTGAGAGCGGAGTGCACTGGAGGGAGGGAACTAAAAGCATGGAAGCAAAGAGGCAAGAAGCTGCTTTTTTTTTTTTTTTTTTTTTATATATACACTTTCAGTCCAAAGTGTAGCTCTGCTAATACACACTGATGATTAAATTTCACTTTTAATCAATATGTCATGCGTTCTGTAACTATCTGTGGGACACAGGACATTTGTACAAAATATTCTTCAGTCATTTGTGCATTAAGAGGTACCCCACATGTTATGTATTTTTGAATGTTCAATGTTCATTAGTGGCAAACACTGTAATTTACTGAGTGATTCTGAACACCTCAGAGGCACTGTGAATAAGACCTCACAGTAACCCCGTAGCAGTGGGGAGCAGGTTCACTTGATTTTGCCAACTTGAGTTAAAAAAATAAAAACCTTTTTTTTCTATAAATTCAACATACTGAAAACCGAAAGTGAAACTTAACATGCTTCAAATGTCCAACCAGGCCTCTATGCCTCTGTTATGCTCCCTGTTGTCATGTTTTCTGGTTTTTTTTTGTTTGTTTCTTCCCGAGTATTTGCATTCTTCCCAGAGGCTACATTATTCATTCAGTACACCTCTGTATTGTGTTAAAGGCCCCAAATCAAAAGTATTTGGTGCAAATGAGTGCACAGTTACACCCATACAAAGGTTAGAGGAAAAAAGACAAAATGTAGGTGTTTCTTGAGAACCACTTTCAATCCATAATGGCAACAAAATTGCACTGTTGCTGGATGATTCTGTTGTCATGGAGCAATATGTTGAGTTTGGTGGAGGTAAGCTGATGTAAAAAACATTATGGTCACCCACTTGTTTTGTTTAAAAAAAAAAGGGGGGAATTGTAGTTCTCTTATAAGATGTAGTACTGTTGAAGCAGGCCAAGATTCTCATCAGTCTGGGTTTAATATTAATCTATTTTACCTCGGCAAATGCACGTTAGCAGATGGTGGACTGAGACGTCAAACTCTGCTCAGATCGAAGTTGTCAGTTGTTATGAAATTCCATCCAGGGAGGAAAAAAAAACCCTTGTGTAACTACTCATATTTTAATGCTTGGGTAGATTTTTCTGTGAATGTCCCAAGTTTTACCTTAAGCTCACTTGTGATGGTTGCCAGTGTGGAGGATTTTTAGAAAAAGCAGCTCTACAGTTTAAAGATTTTGCTTTTGCCTTCAGGGGCTCCCTCTGCCTATTTTGTAAAGAGTTCATGTCTTTATCGAAATCCTGACAGGAATCATTTCCCTGCATAAATCACAGTGCAATTGTGCTGCATGTGTAAATCCCTTGTTCCCATGCAAATTAGTCAGTAGTCATTGATTGACTGACATAAGGTGAGCAATATTGGCTTAACATCTAAACTATAAGATATTTTTATCCATGTTATTGGAAAAATAATTGTAGATTTGTCAGCTCTCATGTGACCTTTGTTTAACCAGCGCTGCTCAATTGCAAACTTCCCATTATACCTGGACACATAGTGGAGAACTGAGCATTTATGTTAGAAATATTCCCATCAAAAATGTGACTGGATTTATTAGAGACCGGGGTCTGTATTGTTTGCTGGATTGTTGTTGGATGTGGATTTGAGCCATAGCCATAGAAATCAACCCTGTTTACATTCTTTCAATGTCAAAACAGCAGAATCTCCCAGAAAGTCACTCTCCACAAAATAATGGATACCAGACCCTTTTCCATCTGCTAGCTTTGAGTCTTTTAATGCCTTCCACTGCATCTTCTCTCAGCTCTAGTGACAGTAATTAGTTACATTGAATAATTTTATAGCGTGAATTACAGGGTTACTCTAATGGGTGTGGATATGATTAACTGTAACCCTCATATTTATTTTGTCTCATTATTAGAGAGTCTTTGGCGATCACTACACATAAATCAGCGAAGTCTTACGCAGTCCACCATTGGACCTTAGTGGGCTTTGTAATGGGCGTTTGAGTATCTTGTGTCAATTTTCAGCCTTTATCCCTTTACAGTCTGCTGTACTGGAGGGGGAAAGAACACTGCATTGTCCTCATGTAACCCAAGCCAAAAACACACTAGCAAACATTATTCAATAAAAGATTTATGCTGCAAAATCCTAAAATAATGCACTGTAAATAAAAGATATGCTTCTCAATGTCTGCCCTACCATTCAGTCCATTTTTTTTATAATCTAAAACTAGGTCTATAATTTTAAGTTTCACAGTTGACAGGCAAAATAGTAGGTTTCTTTTTATCTAAGTAATGTGATGTGAGCTATGTATTTTTGAGGCAAAATGCCTATAAGCTCTTAGAAGAAAAATGTTGTGACAAATGTGAAAGATGTTCTTTTCTTACCATATGTTGTCAGATGAGATGCATTGATGTAGATAAAGAGATCTTGTGAGAAGGGTAGTGTGACTTTTGATCGGAATTTAATGTGGTTTTTGCCTGAAATGCTGCTGTTCAGTAGTTCATTTCAACAGGCTTCAATACAATAGTTTTAACAAAAAGTCAAGACAGCAGGTAATACACTTCTCAACCTTTATACAGTATGTTGATAAATTATTTTTTTTCCATTTATAAACAAAGGATGCACTGATTACAAGGCAGGGGGTTACTAATATTTACTACATTTTTTGCTATCATTATGTTTTCCCCTCTGTTGAATAGAAACAAAGACATCTTCAGTGTAAGAATGTAACTGAACTGTGTTTTTACCCTTCTGCACAGTCAGTTGAGGGAAATAAGCTTTGATGTAACACAACAGACAAACATCGGCATTAGAACAAAGCCCTTCTATTCATTGGATCTAAAACTGTGGAAATACAATAAATCTCCAACTTAGCAATATTCCACAAAGATCATAAATTGAAGTCATCAATTGTCTGGAGACTCAGGCCTTGTCCACGCGGAGATGAAAATTATTTCTTTTTCATTTTAGAAAAGTTTTCCATGACCATAGTCATCTCAAGAAATGTGTTTTGTTTTTGTTTTTTTTAGATGCCCACCTTGTCAGAAGGCCCTTTATTCAGAAAATTAGTGTGGATCTAGTCGATAAATCTAACCCAAACCCTTTTCTGACTAAAGACTCCCACACACTGAGCAACATTCTGCCATCTCAGATGACAGATAACAATGTTTAGAGAATCCTGGCGATATCTTTGGTCTTGGCCCTAAGTCAGTAGTCCAAAATTGCGCTGTGATTCACTGTGGATCAAGGACAGCTGTTGTCACAGTCTTGTGACCAAAGACATCCTTTGATAAAATTCTGACACTAAAATTTGGGGTGATCATAGCCCAGTGTGACTGCCACTGCAACCTATGTCCACTGACTGACAAATACAAATACAGTATTAAATGACATACTGATCAGTGAGACACGGAAAACAACAGAAATGTTGACCTTAAATGCTGGCAGATGCTACCAAGTACTTATTTTAAGCTCTCTTTGCAAAATAGACAGCCCAAGTTAGCCCCTCTGTCCAAGCTACAATTGCGTCCATATTCTTCTCCTCCTCCTTTTTTAAAAATTCTTGTCCACACATATAAATGCCATAAGGACGAGTGTTGTTCACATTTTTGTTTATAATGGATAGATTGCACATGCGGATGACATTTTATTCTTGTGCATTCACATTGACTCACGTACATTGTAGGTTGCGACTCAGCTTATGTTTTCATCATGCAATCTACACACGGTATTGTGCAATGTGTACACAGCGAACTTCATGTCATACCCAAATTCATGTCGTACACTGTGGCTTGCTCTGAACGTATAAGATTGTTAAAATCGCACAGTGTGTGGGAGCCTTAACAGGCCTTCTGACAATAGGGCGCCTACCGTGTGTTTACGCAAAACCACTGAAGACGCTGTTGTACATATGCCAGACCTGTAAGTGTTACTGTAAAGCTGCCACAAAAATACACAAAAAACAAAGAAGACACGGAAAAAAAAAAACCTTGTGTGATGTAAATAAACATAATTTGGGTTGAAAGAATCTGCCATTGTTGCTGTTGTTGTCTCTGGTGGGTTGGGGGCTTTAGCATTTCAGAAAAAGATGCGTATGGGTTGTGCACTTGGAAATCTATGGGAGGCGTGTTGAGACTCCAGGACCTAGTTTCAAAAATGTGTGTTTTTGGGCTCCTACAATAAAACACCCATAGATAAAAAATAAAAATGAAAAATTACAGATACTCCTGAACTCATCTCTGTGTGAATGATGCTAAACACTCCTCATTTTTAATGTTAGAATATCTCTGGTAATGACCACATCATTGTCTCTGTTTTTTTTTTTTTTTATTTACCCATTGTACTGTAGTGATATACACACTCTGGTGCCCATAGCTCATAGGACACCCAGCTTTACCCTTCCTGTCTCTGCTCTGAATTCTCCCACGACTGCTTTACACGCCACTCATGTGCCAACAGGATGTTTTGCTCTCAGCACATGGCTTGTGTTTTCACTCATGTTCCATATCAGATTCCTCTTCAGCTCCCAGCACACATGCCAAAACTGATGTTTCACTGTTTGTGTTTGACAGATACATGGCTGCAAACCAAACTTATTGTATGTTTCCCTTACTCGATTATTTTGTTTTGTCTCCTGAATCATTCTATTAGGCTCCATTTGACCTCATTGTTTGTAATGACATCAGAGTTTTGACTTTCATGGTTAATATCAGAGTCTGACACAGCAAAGATACTACAGCAGACTGTGTTTTGTATCAGTTGGTTATTTCTGTAAAATGCCATGGAGTTACTGGACCAAAACTGATGGAAAATCTAACAAACTAACTACTACATTTTTCACCAGAGGAGTACAAGTATATAATGTATCAGTGTAGTTGGAGCAAAGTGAGTTGTAAATATTTCAATGCATTTCAATTCAGTTCAATTAAAGTGTAATTGTTTTCATTATACACAGGCTCTGCTTTGATACTGAGTAATTTGCATAGAACAATGCTACATTGTCAACACCTGAAGAGTTGGATTTGTTCTAAATTAGTCATTGTTGTCATCACAGATGTGGTACAAGAGCTGCACATCCTCACATCGCGTCACTTTGTTCAACAGCCTCCTCATAAGTACAGCTGACATACTGAAGATTAATTTTACTTTGCCTGAAAAAGTTTTTGTTTCTCTTTTAGATAATAAGAACCCTTGATTTGATTGTACACCATTTATTCCATAAATATGTCATCGACTGGTTGCCAGAGGGATTTACTTTTGTTAAACTGCTACAAGAAAGCTAAGAACAAGAGAAAAACAGCGACATGTTTATTTGTTCAGACAACTGGAAAATGGCTTTAGTGCTGCAGTTGCCACTCACATTTTTGTTTGTTTTAGTTCTTGCAGGAGACATTAACAGTAACAGTCTTTGATGGTTTTAGACAGTAGAAAAACTGAGTACTTCAGTCAGAATCACCGGCTTAGTCCCCATCTGTCCAGCTCAAAACTAGAAGTTATTTACTTATAAGGATTTTTAAAATTAACAAAAAGTATTCATAGTTATGTGCATGTCTATGAAGAGCATATTAGTTGTGTATATATAGTTATACAGAATCTAGTTTTATTAAAATTTAAGTTTTATTTCATCCCTCTCCTTTTTGAATGTTTTTTTTTATGACTTGCATTTTTTATTTTCTTTTTTTTTTTTTAAACATAACTTGAATCACACATGTAATATTAACATTAGAGCATTGGGTAACTACCCATCTGCCTGCCCATCCATCCATATCAAGAAGGGGTCTTCATAACATTATAGTGTTTTGTT
Organism: Fowleria isostigma; assembly: GCA_029814645.1. Taxonomy (NCBI): domain Eukaryota; kingdom Metazoa; phylum Chordata; class Actinopteri; order Kurtiformes; family Apogonidae; genus Fowleria; species Fowleria isostigma. Next base: position 25,858,757 of record JAPTGZ010000008.1, read on the forward strand.
TTATTTTTTTTATCCCACATATAATTTTTCCAGGTAATATAATGTATGCATACATCATAAATATCTAAACAGAGGTGTCTAATCATAATGTACACATATACATACATAAGGCATGTGATCATTGTCTTTTCATTGTGTATTTTTTTTAGTTTTTGGTCTTTAAAGTTTCCAGGTATTTGCTCCATTTCAAAATATAATTTTCAAATGTTTTTATTTTGTACTTCTTACATTTTTCTCCTCTTTTTTTTTCTATTAGAAAATGAATAAATAAAACACCACAATAGAAAATGACAAGTGGTTCACAAAATCAAGTCTGCAGTTTGTCAAGACAAGATAGAATATCAAACACATGAGATTAGTTTGGAAACTGTGAATAACTAATGTTTAGAATTGGCATGTGGTTAATCATCACATAAAAATGCCAAGTATTTAACATTTGGTGTGGATGAGTTGCATGTATTTGGAGTGATCAGTAAATATTTTAATGCATTGAAGCATCTGAAGTGTAATTACTTTATTGTTAAAATTGTTTAAAACACAATAGAAAATTACAAATGCTTCACAAAACCATGTCTACAGTTTATCAAAACCAGTCAAGATGATAGAAAATCAAACATGTGAGATTAGTTTAGAATCTGTGAATAGCTAATGTTTAGAATTGGCATGTGGTTAATCATCAGATAAGAATGCCAAGTATTTAACATTTGGTGCAGATGAGTTGCATGTAATTTCCATCTTCCTCTCTGTTGTCGTCATCTAATTACTCACAGCATTTGGCAGCACGCCGACTGCATCACTATGAGCATCAAGATCTTACGAAAATCTCTAAGTTTAGACAGAAGTTGGAATAAGTGAAGAGGCTTCGTGCATTGTTTCTATGAGTTTATTACCCCTTCTGTGAAATTTTCCATCTGTTAATATTACGGTTTCATCGGGCTACAGCAGTATTTGTTTGACAGTTATGGATGCATTATAGCTGTTCATTTTTAGTTAAACACACAACCATGATGCTATGAAACTGAGTTATGCATTTGTTGTGTTAAAACTAACTGCACTTTTGAGTTATGGATGGAAAATGCCAGGAATAATTACTTTTAATAACCTGAAAATGCGATGAATGTATAATTTTGCTCTACGGTCGCTGTTGTTTTGGATATACATCATCCTCAAGAGTTCTTTATTGTTGTCCAGATTTAATATGATGGTAAGGAGCATAAAGAATTCATGTGTTATTGGTGTAATGGGATGGTGAGTAGTTACTGTACACAGACTCAGTTGAAATGAGCTTACCCACTGAGCCAAAGCTTCTACCTCTTCATAAACTGTGGTCTGAACTTGTGTACAGGGCAGCCTCTGTGAGTATAAACACATGTTAAAGGGCCATGATGTGGGCATTGCTACATCGCCAAAGGCAGAAACGAAAGTAAAATTGCACATTCAGCAAGGGTTTTCATTTTCTTTGTTTGTGCCTCCAAATGTACCGTTGATGGCAGGGGTCATAACAATTCATTTCACACCCAGTCCATGTTCACACACGCATACACACACACACACACACACACACACACACACACACACACACACACACACACACACACACACACACACA
>JAPTGZ010000008.1:25872370-25887830 GCA_029814645.1 Fowleria isostigma
TCATTTTACGAATTTTTCATAATACGAAGACAGGTCTGGAACGGATTAATTTCGTATTTAGAGGTACCACTGTATTATATGTTTTACAACTGTAAAACCCCTCACCACACAGTTCATTCACTTTTCTCAGTCAGGCATTAACATTTTCTCACATTTCTCTCTTGTTTAAACAAGACAACAAAAAAATAAATACAGTATTATAGAATAAAACCAAAGATTGAAACCTGTTTTCAAGCCCAAACATTCGTTTGAGAAATAAAAATATAAACATTTTCCTATAAATAACTGTGATGGCTTTTAGAAATAACAAATTTAATTTTAATGATCAATGTATGAGGTTGGACATATTAAATTATTAATAGTAACTCGCGCATATTTTACAGTTCCTCTGACCATGCGTCTTCATCCTGGCGTCTCTACTGTACCATTGTGGACCATTGCATCCTTGTTCCAATGTATTGCTGCTGTCGTCCTTATGTTATTTTCCTCCTTCTTTATGTAATGAGCCAAAGATTCATTTATTCCATAATGGCACCCTACAGCCGCGTAACTTCTCCCTTCCTTCAGTGTGGTCCAGGTCCGTTTCACAAAGCAGGTTTAGTTCAACTCTGTCTGTTAACCCTGAGTTTAGTTAAACTCTGTGTCTGTTAATGCTGAGTTTCCCTCAGTTTCCCCCATTTCAGGGTAAAAATCAGTTTTTTGCATATCGTAGATGCAGACACTTGAGTAACTGTATGCAGGACAGTCAGAAAAGTATGCGTCATTAATCTTTCATCTGTAATATTATTGTGATTCAAAGGACTACATTTAAACTTACACATTGACCTGAGCAACAATGTTCTCCCATGCCGTCTCCTCTTTTGCAGCTGCTTCGGTTTTACGCTGTTTTCTAAAAACATGTTTAAATTCGCTGTATGAGTTTATTCAAATTTCAGTTCTAACGGGGTGAAAAACGCAGCCCTCCTCTTCCTCGTTGCTATGGTGACTCATCGAATCGGAGCTCCAGTGATGCAGTCTTTTTTTAGTGGTGGTGCACGTGCTTAACTCCAGGTGAAACTACTCCGAGTTGATCAAACTAAATCAAATCAGCTGTTCTGGAACTGAAAACTCTGAGTTTTTATCGGAGTCGATCAACTCAGAGTCCAGGGTTAGACTCAGAGTTTGTTGAACCTGCTTTTTGAAATGGACCCCAGGAGACACAGCACGGAGGAGATTGATTGACAATCAGGATGCAGAACATAACGCGCTTTCATACGCTGTAAAAAAAAAAAAAAAAAGCATGCAAATTTGCACTAAAAAAATCCGCAAAACAGTGAGACCATGATAAGTGAACCACGATATAGCGAGGGACCACTGTATTGAAAGTTAAGACTCAAAATTCATCCCTGGGTAGCAGGGTATCAGTGAGCAGGAGGCAAAGTATTGTGCAACCAGGCAGGGGCATTATGCCACATTTCCACAACATGGTACCAGCTCAACTCAACTCAGGCACCAGGTACTGTTCCTGGAGACTGCTTCCATAATAAGATAGTACGGAGTTTAGAGTATCTGGTCATCATAGCAGCGGTGTGCATAACTTCTGTGACATTGTCTTTGATGCGACACATCTGATGGTAAAAGCAACGAGGAAGAGAAGAACAACAACAGTAGCTGGTTTCCATTACAGCTTTGCGCAAAATAAAAGCGATATTTCTACAATTTTGACAAAGTATAACTGCTACTTGCAGGTGTTTCCATGGAAGAGTGTTTGGCTTCTGATGCGTGAGTCTAGTGAAGTCCCGTCTATTCGTGTCGTGATATGTCGTAGTTGTCACAGAGAGAGAGAGGTGCATCTGTGTGTAACTCACAGCACTCTGCAGGTACTTGTCAAGGCAAAGTCTTTGTCAGCGGCCTCACAGAATGGATTTCTGGGAGAGAACTGTACAGAATCAACCAGCCAGTTGTGGATCCAGAATTTCTGAATGACCTGGGTAACGTTTAATGAACTGTTACGTTATTGAACCTCTATTGAACCAAATTTCTATATGGAAATGTCTCAAATACCACCTCATGGGAGCGTAAAAATTTATTTGCGACTTTTGACAATTTTTGCAAAATTCCTGTTTCCGTTACCAGTTTTCAATCGCACAATTTATATTTTGCGCATTTCTGAGGGTAATGGAAGCACAGCTACTGATGTGATACATGCACGCAATAGAGGACATTGATGGGATAATATTTTTGGTCCTTGGTATGTGGCTGTTTGTCACAGCCAGGTTGTTCCAGAAGAGAATCATGATTAGAATCAGAATCAGAATAGCCTTTATAGTCATTGCACATATTTCAGAGCAACAAAATTGTAGCAATGTGTCATTGGGAACAAATATTCACAGACATGGGGGGGGAGTGACAATATGACACATTGCCCGATTATCAAGATAGTTGAGGTAGGACATGTTAGGATAGATGCCAAAAAAGGACAAGTAGAAATCTGCCTGTCATGAAATGTAGATTTATACTCGTGAAAAAACACATCATTATGCAGTTAAAAAGGCCGATAAACTCGCTTGTTGCATGTTGACCCATCAAGCTCACACTGAATCTTTTTGTCAGCCACCAAGGACAGAAATGTCTTAACCTCCTTGACCGACCACAATGTCATTTTGTGGGCTGTCATCATAGACATATTTAGCCTACTGGTATAGTTACTGTCAGAATCTGGTTTGTTAAAAATGGCAGGCCCTGCATTGATGATACAACTCTCAGATCATCAGTAGTCTGTAGTGTTTACACATAACATTTTAGTACCTCTTCTGATTTGGAACCTCGACCAAGAGATACTAAAAAAATAGAGCCAGGTACCAGATTCCAGGTACTTTTACATAATAGAAACCCAAAAAGGCTAAGTCGAGTCGAGTCAAGCTGCTACCACGTAGTGGAAATGCAACTTTAGTAAGCTCAGCTTACTATTTGATCTGTTGCTTCAAGTTTTTAGTACAATACAAAATTATGACAATGATAATGAAGGAGTTTGTCAGTGGGAGCTGAATGTTTTGGAGTATGTAGCTGCAGTTGATGAAGAAAAGATAACATTTAGCTACAGGGATACTGTGATGTATTATCTTTTTTCTCATTTTATATTAGATGACTGGGAGGGCATTGTGTTGTAGTTGCCTTTGCCTCAGGCCAGTATGAAACCCAGTAACACTGAACTCATCAGATTTTGGTTTCAGGCCTAAATTTCATAGCATGTGCAACCATTCAGAGGAAATAGAATGATACCAATATTGCAGAACTTGTGAAAATATTGCCGAGTGAACAGTGGGCACATTTTCAGCAGTGGGATCCACATAAATGGAAGATCATTAAGACACTGGATGCCAAAGCTGGAAGTGTTTTAACTTCAGTCATTTTAATGACTCCGTTGAAGAATTCCGTACTAAAATAGTTCAATGTGATCAGCTTGAAGGAATTCTCTTTTACGTTCATTGCTCAAAGTGATACCAAAATTCCTTTCGGTTGCATGATTCACTCAGAAGAAACTGGCAGAAAAATGTAAAGCCACAAGTAACAGATTCCTGGAAGGGTTTTTCTCAGCCGTTAGATAATTAGGATAAATGATAATGCCTAGAGTTAGCAGCAAAGGCCAAGAGCTTAAGAGAGAGAAGAAAAATGGAACACGGCATTATTAAAGGCACTTTTTGTTATATAAATGTGTTGTGCAATGATTTTACAAGCTATCATTGTGTTTTATGAGGTTTCTGTCAGAGTAAAAAATCCTGTTTTGCAAAAGAACTAACAAACTGTCCTTTGAAGAGAATATTTTTTGACCTCGCAAGCTTGAAAAACAAGACATAAAGCATTAATTAATTTGCCCTTAAAATGTTTCTAAATGCCAGATTATTGGTCTAGGCACCTTATTGAGTTACTCTTTCAGCCTGTCCGTATTTATATGTGATTATAAGCTGGTGCAGAAAACAAATGAGCCTTGAAAGGACTTCCAGTCAACCATCATGGACTCGTGGGAGGGTATAACTATACAGTAAGAAAGGCTCACGTCAAGCCTTTCACAGACATCTCTCAGCTTTACTGCACAGGTGTGTGAGCCAGGCAGTGGACAAGCTGTCAGACTGTGTTGTTAAAAAGATGCCAAACAGACTGGGCTACATCCACAAGAGCATATGGAGAAATTTAAGCACTTCCCTTTGTGATTCAAGCACCAGTTCCTTGAGGAATACAAGCTGCTGTTGTTATTTTTGGCATTGAGAAAAGTGAAGGAATATTCTGTAAATGATCTGTTAGATTATAAAAAAAATAATAATAACAATGAAGATAGTGCATTGTCATTACAGTGCTAATTATCTTAAGATCTCAGGTGGTGTCAGGACTGCTGATGGTATTTAACGCAGCCATTTGGGTTACATATTGTTCTTAGTGCGCCCGACCACCAAGGAATATTAAGTGGTGGCTGCTGCTCGTGTAATGTGTGGAGGCTGCCCTTGAGTGTTTAGTCACGTGGCTGAGACTCTGAGAACTTTGAGAAATTCATTTCTACACCACCCTGAAAACACAAACCCCTGGAAAGTATTAAAACAAACAAAAGACCACAGGACCTTTGTGAAAACAAGGATAGTGTGCATCGAGGACAACTCCATTAGAGAGAGGCCATGTCGGATTTTCTTTTTTTTTTTTTTTTTTTCAATATTGACATTTTTCCGTTTGCTTTTTTTTTTTGGGGGGGGGGTCTTTTTTCCAGTAACATCATTGTACTTGGGGTTTAATTGGTGGGTCTGCAGCCAGAAAAGTGAGGAAAAGTAAGCTTCCTCATGGTAGAAAAGAGGGGCAGGATTTTGGGAAATGGGTCCCCCCTGATTGGACTGCTGACACTCACTTAAGTAGCTCCAAGCATGACTCTGTACATATGCTCATGGTTATGATGACTAGACTTGTCAAAAGCCTCTCACATAGATTGTTGTTGGCAATTTTTATGTGTAGCAACGCCAACTGTGCTCAGAGTGTTCTGTGGTGGTGGTGGGATGTTGACCCAGTTTGATACAACGTCTGGAAACATGATTATTAAGATTAAAATGGCAAAATATTTACACTGGACTAAAACTCTTTTCATCTTATTTGAATGGTCTGGATTATATAACCTATAATGAAGACTTTCTGCACCTACTTCTGATTTTGTAGGAGCTCTGTTCATTACTAACATAATATAAATCACATCTTCATCTTACCCAACACATGCAGTAGAAAAAAGATGGTTATCAGATAAGATATTAAGAGTTAATATGTCAGAAATTATACTAGGAGTCTGATTTATGTGTTGCCTCATGTCCTTTTTTACAAGTATTTAATAATGTGTAATGTGTTTTAACAATAAAACATTTGCTTTCAAGTTTGGACCATTTTAATACCACTTACGTAACAGTGCTGTACAAACTGTGCTAACTTATTAACCCTTTTAGGACAATGGTGTCTCCTGTGATGTATTTTTACACCCGCTGTAACAAATAACCGTAACTCTTGATCTGCCTGTGCTAATTGAGAAAATCCAAATGCCGTCTTTTAGCTGAGATTGGGTCCTTTCTATTGCTGTGTAACACATTAAGGTAGAGGTCTGCATTGCTGAGTGGAAGGGATAGAGCAGAGAGTAGCAGACTGCAGTCAGTGAGAGAGAGATGGAAGATTTTTATTACTTTTATCAGCATTTTAATAAGGTTTTAGGAGTGAATTCTTGTAACTAATTGTACATAATAGAGTGCTGTTTTGGAGTGTTCTAGTGTGTTTTGCCATGTTTTTGTCGAGTTCTGCTGATTTTTTTCAATGTTTTTATCTGTATTTTACTAGTTTGTATAATTCTTTAATGAATGACTGGAAATAACAAACTAAAAAGCTGTGCGTACACAGAATGTTCTAGACAAACAAAAATGCTTGAGCTCACTTAAAATAGTTGAAAGTCTATTTATATATTCTCAAAATTTTATTATGCACATTTAAAATTATAATAAATATGATTTTAAAAAATCTAAGTTTGTGTTGTTGTTTTTGTTGCTATAACACAGTTTCAAGCTTTTATTACATATAATAATTAATGGCCAAATATTGAAGTTAAGTTATTCCTAAAAAAAAAAAAAAAAAAGCTGCATAAGAATTGGCAAATAATACATTTTCTGATATGTTTATTGCAAACATAACATAAAGAAATCTAGTCAGCCTCTTATAATGGTAGTCATTTAAGGGTTAAATGTCAATCTGTTATGGATATGCTATTAAAAAAATGTTTTTTGTTCCCTCTGACATGTGGCTCCTCTCTTTTCCAGATCATGGATGAGACCCAGACCCAGATAGCCTGGCCTTCCAAACTGAAAATAGGAGCAAAGTCCAAAAAAGGTGAATATATTTTATTGCTTTGATTTCTATGCTTGAGTGTACTCTCTGATTTGACATGCGATTGTTGGATTGTTACACAATATTCAGCTGTGCCTCCCTTGATTTGCAACTACCGTACCGTACCGTCGTCTTCCGCTTATCCGGCTCAGGGTCCGGGTCGCGGGGGCAGCAGCCTCAGCAGATTGATTTGCAACTCATTTGCTTATTTCCATTATCTACTTTAAATTGTAATTTTAATCCTAATTTAGAAATATAGCTCTTTGTGGTCCTAACATAAGTTAATGATTATCATATAATGTTGTTTTATTAATACAGAAAAATCTTCTCAGGAAATTCATTGAAGTTACATGAACACAAGGGAAGTGTTTCAAGGTTGTACAAGCATGCATTATTAAAAACTGACGGAGACGGTTAAGGAAGATGAAAGCTTGGATTCCTTCAGTTCCTCATAAACAGTCATTTCATCTACGGAGAGGAATTTTTGATTTTTGTGGAAGCGGAGGGGCTTTCTTGTATTGAAATTCACACATTTATTAGTCAAGTTGTTTCAGCGCTCTGTTACTAATAAAACATTATCACGGTTATTTAAAGCTCTTCCGGGAGGGGGTGAGGCAGGTTTTAAGGGGGAAGGGGGAGGGTTCAAGTAGGTGTAACTATGCCCGTTTTGTTGTTCTCAGGAGAGTTGGCAGTGTGCGTCTTCAAGCCAGATGTGGAATCCGATGGCATTGCGTAACTTCCTTACTCTGTACAGAAAATAGTTGACATGGTTACATCAGAATCTTTAACATTTTTTTTCCTCTGGATGCTTAATCAAATGTAAGTCCTGGCAGTCCATTCACATAACCATCAATTCACTCCAAGTATTAGTTCATTGAGAAAACCAGCCCTCCCCACCACCTGGGAGTAACGTTCTGTAAGCAAAATGAGAATATCTGAAAAATTTGAGCTGTGATTTGTATCCTGTCAGATTCCTTGGTATTGTGTAAACCAAGAGGAGGAAGGGGGAAGAATGTTGGCTAATCACTTACAGTTATCTTATGAGCAGATGCATTTGTGGGAGAAGACAGATGTCTGAGTTATGTTTTTACAACCTGGGCTCATCAGAGCGAATTAAGGAAAGATGTCAAGATCGAATATTCTTCCTCTTGATAGATTTTTATTTTTTTTTTTTCCAAAATAACAGAGAAACCTTATGTCAGGAAAATCACTTAAAGATACACATTGTTGTCCATCCTCACATTGACCAACACTTACATCATCTGCCCTTAAAATAGCAGCCTGGAAACATCCACCAGGTTATTGTGAGGTGTCCTAATCTATAATAATAGCCTTTTAAGGATGTTAGTTTTCCTTGTTTTCCTGGAAATTTGTGTTCGTGTTGTCTTTCATGTGATGTCTGGAATTGGTTACACTCTGCAGGATAGCGGCAGATGTGAGGGGATTTGTATGTTTGTAACCTCTCCGCATACGGGGTCACACTCCATCAAAATGCCAGTTCCTCTATTCCATTTATCACCTGCAGCTAGCTGTCCCTGCCACCTGCATAACTGAGATAAGGCCAGTTGTTCGACTCTGGGGCCAGCCATAATCAGTACCTGTCAGTGGTTTAATATAGAGGAGCTATGTGGTGCATAAATGAAACAGGTATGTGCTGAAAATGTTTGAACTTTGTTTTAATCGCATTAATATATTTTGTATGATTAGACTTATTGTGGAGTCCTACTTTAAGGGATTAGTTTTGGGTTTTAATGAAGTGGCATATCTAGAAAATTTTACATGGCGTGGCAGTGGGGTGGTAGGAGGTCTTGTCAGGGTGGCATGTGAACGTCCTCAGTATGGTGCGTGGAATGTCTATATATGTATAAATGGAGCAAATAACACTTTTAAACAAATTTTTGAATTGTTATGCAGTAGGGTAGAAATTTGATTCATCTTTAGTTTTATTATAATTACAGTTAAGTAAGATCCATGGAAAACCTTACATATCTAACCTTAAAACAAAGGCTTTTAGTGAAAACATATTGACTAACATGTTATGTCACGGCACTGGAATCTATATGAAAAGTCAAACCATACCATGTATGATCCACCATCTGAATTCATGGTGGATCCCCTCACTTCCTGCCATCACTCTGTCCATCTCCATATCTCTATATCCATGTGGTGAATTCTTTTATTTCAAAATTTTGAGAGGCTTTTGGGAATAGTGCTGATTTGTTTTTGTTTTTTTTATTTAGTATAGTCTTTAGAACATAAAGTATGGAGAGTGGGGGGCTCTACCCTCTGCTCCCCCCTGTAGATCTGCCCCTGTTTTAATGTCTTGATATCATTCATAATTGTTAGTTGTGTGTGAACATTTCTACAGATGTTTTTCATGAGAAACACAAAGCCAAAAGACTTATTTCCTTCAATCGCGTGTTATTTTTCAAATGTAGTCCTCGAATGGAAAAATGCTTTGGGTTTGCCAGTACAGAGCCTGTGGGTCAAAAGGTTTTTCTGTCAAGTGGAACCGTGTAGAGTCCGTGCGACTGAGAACACTCACTTTTTGCAGCTGTGAGTCTACCCTTGTTTTTGTTTGCTTTTATAGGTGTTCCTGGTGCCAAATTAAGACTCGAGGTGTTCATTTTATATTCCGTAATCAATCATCAAAAAGGAGCATACTGCACACTCTACTTCAAAAATGCGGGGGTGTTCAGCATCACGACTGCAACACTCGTTAGGCTGGCTAATGTTTGCCAGATGTGCTGTGCAGGTTAGAGCGGGGACACTGAAAGAACGAGACTCCCTCTAATGGTCACAGTGGGTGCCACAGGAGGAAGTGGTGGGATTTCTATTGTTCCCAGCAACAGCTGTATAATGACAAAATTTCCTGGAACAAATGCTGAGACCATGATAGGTCCCTGACTGCTCTGCTCTGTTCTGTTCTGTTCTTTTGGTTTTCTCACTCAGGTTGGAGCTTGTTTTTGTTTAACATCCTACCCTTCAGTTACCCTAAAAACTGGTGTTTTCCTGTCGTACTCTCTACCATCATTTAATTTAATGTAGTTTGTTTTCGCGGCCCCTGTGACACTTAGGATTAGTGTCTGCTTGCTTCCGCTGTTCAGCTCCCATAGTTCCCAGTGCCCATTAAGCAGACAGCTGAGGCTCTTCTAGAATACTAGCAAGAGGATTCTACATCCTGACAAATATTTTTTACTCTTAGAAACATGCACTATCTGTGTTTTGCAGCTTTATGCACAGCATCGTGGTTTACATCATGTGAGCTGGTGTTGAGCATTATAAATATTTTGTCACACCATTCACCTAGTCTTTTTGCTCGATGTTCCCTTAACAATCCTCCTTCCTAAGTTTAAACATGGAACTGTGAGGCTGTCAAATTCTGGTGACTCTGTAACAATAAATCTGTTTCAGTGGGTTCTGTCTGGAGGCTAAACTGTAAATCTGAGATGCTCGAAGTCTCTGTGTGTATTGTGAGGGGTATTCCTGGAAGGGGGCTTAGCCTACTTCCTGCAGCTCAGTATAGTTAACACAGGGCTGATGGACCGTGATGTGGAGTATATGGGTGCACACATGTTGTATGTAAGAGTGTGTAGCTGTGGGTGGGTGTTTTTTCACATTTGTGTTCCTGAGGGGTCCGGCGTTGGTGAAGCCAGCTGTAGGCTTATCCGACGCTTCACAGACACAAGCATTAGCTTTAAATGGTTTAGGTATGCAGTGTTTAGTTATTTTAACTGAAGTATTTGAAGGCCAGGGTTCTTTCTGGAAGCACAGTTTACTCAGTGTTAATAGCTTTTTTCTTGCACGATATTCTGTGTGGCACCTGAATGCACTTGGACTGAGAAATGTGATGTAGCAGTTTCATTTGTAGTTGTGCCTTAAATTTAAATCAGATTATTAGTTGATATTTGTTTATTAAGCTGGGATGTAAGGATACACTCACCCCACGATTTGATTCAAATCCCGATTTTGGGTCCATGATACTAATTTGAATTTTTTTCTTTCCAGACTGCTGTCCCAATACGTGGCTACATCAATGATTAACGTGTGCGACATCCATGTTTCGTGCATTATCTGTTACAACAGCTATCTCGTGATTAGTCTTTTCAAGCTCCCATTCTGCTTTAGCTGACTTCAGAACCTCTGCGACGTGTTCTCTAGTATGTGTTTTGAAGAGAGGATGAGTTTACAAAACTCACCATGCGCAATGGACCCATCATATATCCACAATGCTTTGCAGAAGCGTCTTCACACTTCATGATGCAGGCAATGCAGAGCGGAGTCCGTGATGCTTGCTAGTCGACGTGGGCTCTGCTGAACGCAATGGACCCATCAATTTGGATGCGCTGCTTACCCACAATGCTTTGCGGAAGCATCTTCAGGCGTCGGGATGTGTCCCATAGAAATGAATAGGGGCAGTGCAGAGTCTGCAACGCTTGCTTGTGGATCACAGACTGTGGCATCAAAACAAGCTGCAGTAATAACAGACAGTGCCACCTATTGTTGAAGTAGTGCATTGACACCCCTTTTTTGATGTATCAATTTTAATGCCTCTTATTTGTATCAATTTTAACTGATTAAGGATACATCCTTACACCTCTATTATTAAGTAATGACTATGTATTAATTTTTGTTTTATGAAGAAGAAAAATATTTTTGAAAAAAGTAGCGGCTGCTTAGTTGCCAGGTCATAAATATGATGTGGATATTATATATAATGTACAGATGTATATGAAGGAATCAGGAGTTTATCAAGGATGGGGCAGAATATATGCAAAATGTTTTGCATACAGAGAAGCAATTATCAGTTGCTCAGTGTGTGTAATATAATGATGTGAAGTGAATAAATGGGAATAGAATGAAAACATAGAGAGATTTTCTAATATTTTTTGTCGTTCAGCTAATAAATTGGCTTTACTTGAATGAGCAGTAACTGATTTGTGTCTAGTGAATGAAGAAGCTGTCAAATCTGTATTGTTTTTCTGTAGCTGTGATTGAAAAACTGAATGATGTTCAGGAAAACAAGCTGAGTGTGAGGTGACTGAGCTGTGCTCTATTCAGGTGGAAAATGTATCTTAGCACCTTAGGCATTGTTCAGACAATAGTTATATCAAAGTTTTTTCTCCAATCAGACTGCCCTGAAACTGTTATTTGCCAGTGATAGATTATATTTGTGCCTCCAGACATCCGCTGCTGCATGGGTTGTTGCAATAACAACATAGTTGTCATGTAGATATAAATGTGCATCTGCTCCAGTGGTGCCTTTCCAACACAGAGCATGAGAAACAGAGGCAGACGGTTTATTTCAGCTTCTGTCAAATGGTTGTTCTGTGTGTTTACCTCCATATCGCTCTGGTAGTAGTAGTGCTTCTGTCATTCTGTATTCCACAATATTGTTGTTTGTGGTGTTGCGAGTGATGCAAAAGACCCTTTGTCATAGACAAATCCAATTGCATCCATAGAAGGTCCAGTTGGAATTGCATTTTAAACCACCTCCAAAGGTGGTTTGGATCAGATTTGCAAAAATTGCATTTCATGTGGGTTTTTGCTCTCCAGATTTTCTAAAATCAAACTGAATACCATCTGAATGTGCCAAAAAATGGACTTGGGCTGGCAGTCTGAAGAATGCCTTAGAGTTTCCGTGGGCTCTGCTGACTGACAGATTGCCTGAATATAATTCCACTGAGCTTCCTCCCCCTCCCTCCCAGCGCGGTGTGGTTACTTGCAGACTTAAATGAGACTCGGCAGATATCAAAGCAGCAATTACTGTCGCAGAGCTTTCTGTGATGCACTGTAATTTGTTGACAAATGCAGACTGCTGTGTCATGTTTGGTTAATGGAGTTTAACTTGTATCGCACTTGCACATGTTATCACTGCCCTTCATCATCACCAACTCACTTAGACATACATTGATCCACACTCGATCCATATTCTATCTTACCTTTGACTTTTTTTGTTCTCTGCAGATCCACACATCAAGGTGTGCGGAAAGAGAGAGAATGTGAGAGAAGCCAAAGACAGAATTATGTCTGTCCTTGATACGAAGGTACAGTAGCATTTTATGAACTCTCCAAACCTGTAGTTGGTGTAATTCTCTGCTTGTCATCTTTTTTCTTGCCTCTTTCTCACCTTTTTCCCAGAACTGAGTTGCGCAGACTTTTACCTAACCTCTCCCGCTGTCTAAGTGACAGATTGCACACAGCAGTGTGGTACGATTTGGCTCTAATCTTGAGATATTCACATCATGGCTTTGTCATGAAGTGTGCATGCTGACTTCATTGCCATGGCAACACAGAAATCACATACCTGAATGAGGGCGCTGTAGCACCCCCTGGAGGCCAACAATCATTCATGCACTTCGGGCCTGACAGGAAGAGCATACTTAGCTCGTTTCTTTGCATTTGGTGTCTGTTATAGATTGATATTTGTATTTCTTAATTATTATGCACTGGAATGTTTTACGCATAATAATGTACAAAGCTAACAATAATCTATTACCAACAAATATAAAGAAATTGCATGTATGCGTGTGTGTGTGTGTGTGTGTGTGTGTGTCTGTGTGTGTGTTATTGTAGTATGATATATGTAAATTAAAGTCAGAAACAAAATTGTTTAACAATAAGTATCAGGCTTTAGGGCATAAATATGTTTAGACTGGGGAGCTTATTATTATTATTAATTATTTAAGGAGAAGGGGTGGGAGTTTATGATACTTCTTCTCACTCCTTTTTGAATATTGTCTTTGTCTTATTTTTAAATGCTTTGTCTGTTTATTTATTTGTCTTTCCTTTTTGACATTCATATTTGAAATAAATACTTAATCAATCAATTAATCATGACTTCCAAACAATTTCAGCATCTGGGAAAAAAAGAACATTGTAATTTTAGAGCTGAAAGAGAACAAGTTGAAGCGAGAGGTCTTTATTTTTGTACTATTTGGCATTTGTTACCAATATTTAAAATTTCAATATTTATAGAAACAGGCATTTTTAATTTACTTTCACTCATTTAGTATTAATGTGCTGTTGTCCTGAGCTATTAACTGTGAATAAATAGCTTAGAAATCATTTATGTACAGTAACAGCTGAAGGAGAAGTCACAGCTAACCATTTTAGTTTAACAAAACAAAGCAAAGAATAGACCTTTTCTTTGCTTATTTTGATGTTGGGTCCTCATGACAGTCATTCTTGGAGTATCTTTTATTTGAAATGACATAATCTTCACTTTATATTTTATTGATTTTTTGCATCTGCCATCAATCATCATTTCACTCCAGCTACTCTGTTTTCTCCTCATTAGAGTAACAGGGTGACTCTGAAGATGGACGTTTCCCACACAGAGCACTCTCACGTTATCGGTAAAGGTGGCAACAACATCAAGCGAGTGATGGAGGAGACGGGCTGCCACATCCATTTCCCAGACTCCAACAGGAATAACCAGGCAGAGAAAAGCAACCAGGTTGGTGCAGCTTCAGATGTGCAGTTACTCAAAGTCTTGTGCAGGAGAGATGAATGGATGGAATATGCTGTTTATTCCTGGATGATCAAAGACACCGCCCTTACATAAAAAACACTTTCATCTTATGATCCGCACTATCATAGCTATTGTAGTTTTACTGTAGAGTAGGTGGGTGTATGGTTCCCTTTATTCAGTTTGGAGCCTTTACTGTCTTTATTTTACCCTTCCAGAATGTTTTCTTTTTTCCGTCTTATACTTGCCTCAGATTAGATTACCTGGGCTTTAGTCTTCAAATACTTCCACTGGATCTCTCCCTCCTTGATCTGCTTATGCAGTCCATTTACTAACTGTCACCGGGTCTTGAACCAGACGGGATGCAGAAAGTTGGTCCATTTGGCTGTTTTGATTGGCCCGGCCTCAGGAAATCAGTGTGTTTTAACTGGACTGACAAGAAGAGCAGTAGGATTCTGCTGTAATTACTATTAAAGTGTAGTATGAGGAGTTGAGAGAGCACACAGCCTGGCACAGCACTGGACATTTATTTTTGCCAGGTGTTCTGTTGTGCACCTGTGAATGAAATGTACTGACAAGTTGCTGAATGCAGCCTTCTAGAGATAGATCTTTCCTATGTTCCTATGTGTATATGCATGCTATTAAACCTGTCACATGCAGACTTTGTTCTTCTCCTGCAGTTGCAGTATGATGATGCAAGTGTTGGCTGAGCAGCAGCAACCCAGTCAGTTCAAGGCCAAAACCCAAAGCCATCTCTTTCCCTTGTTTTCATGTTCTCACTGGCAACATCATCAGATTCTGGATGTAGTTTGGGTCAACAGAGGCTGCCTTTCAGGGATAGAGTTTATTAAAGTGTAGTGATGTTGTGTTGACACGCAAATTCATTCGGTGATCTGCCTCCTGTAAATCACTAAAACTCAGCATCATATAGAGACTGTTCAACCAGAGAAGAGGTTTACTTGTTTGCTTGTAAATGTGAAAGCAGTGGACCTCAGCTGGCCATGGTTTATGGTTTTATTTTTGGTTCCTGCTTGTGAAATTATAGTTAGCTGTTGCCTCTCAGAGGGAGGAAAATGATGCCGTGTTTACACGTAGCTGGGTATCTGGAAAAATGGATATTTTCTCATGCCTTTCATCCACATAAAAACTCTGGTTTAGGTCACCGAAAATGATTATTTCTGAAAACTCCAGCCAAAGGGGAGATTTGGGAAAACTCAGTTTTTGTGCTTGCATGTTTACAGGGAAAACTGAGTTTTAGGGTCTTTTCAGGGTGCTATGTGTGTGTTCTATATTTATTCTAACCCTAACCCCATGATGCTGAACTACAGCACGTTTATGTGGGTTTGTAAAGATGGAAAGTTTTCTGAAAAACGATCTGGTGTGTGTGATGTTATTATTGAAAACACACACACACACACAAACGGCTGCGTGTAGCTACATGTATACATGGCTTGAATGGAGAGATACAAAAACATTTAATGAGAATGACTGTCCTGTCAGAAGTAAGTAATCCACAGTAATACTAATAATACTAACAAACTAGACTATTAGTATTGTTACTATATATTTTTGTATGTTTGTTATTACATTATCATTACTATAATTATTTCTTGTCCC
>JAPTGZ010000008.1:25900139-25912187 GCA_029814645.1 Fowleria isostigma
AATTAACCTATCAGTGCATGTCTTTGGATGGTGGGAGGAAACCGGAGTACCCGGAGAAAACTCACACAGACACGGGGAGGACATGCAAACTCCACACAGAAAGGTCCCACCCATCAACTAGTGTTGGACTCGAACCCAGAACCTTCTTGCTGCGAGGCACAGGTGCTAACCACTACATCACTGTGTCGCCCAAGGCTCATATACATATTAAATAATTAAATTATGTTAATTGCAAGTTACATAATGAAAAAGAATTGGTAAAGGGTTAAATGTGTCACAATCGTGTAGCTGTGAGAGTTGAGCTCTGTAAAAAAAAAACAAATGAAACCACACCAATAAACTTAATGTCACTCTATGGGATACTCTGAAATTTACTGTTGTTTTTTTTATGTAACATTAAATAACAAAGAAATGCTAAAGTTATAGGCAAAATTGTCTTAGGCCACATCTAGTGAGAAAATTAGATAAATTATTTAAGTTTTCTTTTAATTTATTTTTTTTTAAAAAATAGGTATGGATGACAGATATAACAATGAAATTTTAGTTTATTGCACTTATTTCCCTATGGGGATCAATAAAATAGTCTTTTATTAATTATGCTAACAGTATTTATACATATATAATTATTAATGTAATTAAATATTGAACATCAACTTCAGGCATTACTGAAATTAATCAATTCATAATAATCATGATATTTGTGAAACAGTGATTATTTCTCAGACAATAATCGTACCAACAAAATCCATGATCATTAAATCCATAATTAAATGCTGACAAAATAGATCAGAGTTCTTGTGATGCTTGAATCTGCTGTTTGAGTAACGTTATAAACACACTATTTGACTGTGGGCACATATATATATGCAAACCTCTAAACTGGAATGTGAGTTGCGGTTTAGCAAAAGCTGCCCAGTTTTTGTATTGTCTCTGCCAATTAATCATACCATCCAGATGAAGTATGGATCTCTGTTCAGTTTGCCAGTGGTGGATTATGTATATTATCTGTACGCATGTCCGCGCATTCATTCATGTATGCCTATTGCACTCATTTTTGGATTTGGATTGTAGCGTGCATTTGTCTACATTGGTTTTTTTCGGTGCTTGTCCAATGTGGAGTGAGTGACATGTATGGACGCTGAGGCAGGGCCCTTGAGTTTGTGGTAGGTCTGAGGGGTCAGTCATGATTGGGAGCCATGCCAGGGAGAGGCCAGAGGATTAGAGGAATATGTGTGCTATGTTATGTGGTGTGTGAGACTCTTGAAACACCTCTGAGGATTGCCAAAACCGCTGCGGATTGCTGTGTTATGCTGGCCGCAATGCGTGAACTCTGCTTCCACGTTGGAAATGACTTGCTTTACTAGGCCAAGTGATGGCTTGCAGAAGCACAGCACTCACAGCAAAGACTGAGACTGTTCAGCTGCAGGCCCATGCAATGGAAAATACAATAGTTTCCACTGGTTATATAGAAAATAGTGGTGTTTTCTCTTGGAAATGGGCGTCATGGTCCTTCTGACCCCTAACAGATGGTTCTGATTTCCAATGTAGAAAGGGGATTTTTCAGAATTAAACATTTGTCATTTTGTTTTTTTAATAAACACCAACTCTGATTTCAAAGCTTTACATTTAAACCTGGATTATGTGTTTTTTTTCCTTCTATTTTAGTCAAACATCCACTAAACCTTTGCTCTGGTTTGTTCTTTACCAACATCTTAAAAAAATATCTGATTCATTAAGTGTGAAATGTACAAATATGTCTTCTAGATAAGTGTGGTCTGAGGATCAGTACAGGGTTATTTCAGCACCACAATCAGTGATGCATCATCATGCACATTGGCCCAAAATCTATTTTCCCCCTCAACAATCAGAGGGAGTGGCTGTAAAGTGGTGTTTTTAATTTTTCCAGTCATCACAGTCGCTCTTTGTTTGCATTGTTAGAATGTGATCCAGTTATTTATTTATTTATTTCATTTATTTATTTATTTATTTTGCCTTTTGGAAAATCTAGACAAGCGATGTCATATTACTTTAGCCAATGCATATGGGCTGGGAAATGACTGGAAGTGGGCCAGCTCAGTCTGGCAAAGTCTCAAACACACATGCTCTCAAAACTTCAGCTGGAGCAGTATTCTAGTACACACACACTTTTTCAGCATATGTGTCCATCATTAATACTATTTATAGGAATAGAGGAGGTCCTTATTCACATAAAGAGTTGGAAGATAAAGCATCTGGTACAGTCGCAGAAAACATCATTAGACCACAATATGTTTTCTTTAATTTCTTGTACATTTTAATGCCTGGTACAACTAAAGGTACACTTGTTTGGACATATATAATGATAACAAAAATAGCTCATAAGAATTTAATTTAACAGCTGGCATCAATCCATTTCCATGGTTTTCTTGATAATAACCAAAATTACATAAGTTCTTACATCAATAACTATGGCATTGTACTGACAAAAACAGTGCTTTTAGGCATTCCATGTTTTCTTTTCTGTCTGCTTTAGTCACATGATACACACAGGAGTTAGTACTTGATTGCATCACCATTGTTTTTGATGACTTTTGATGGACTAATATTTTTTCCATGACTGTATTTGTCCATCATTAATACTATTAATAGGAGTGGTGGGTTCTTATTCACTTAAATGGGTTGAAAGATAAAGCATCTTGTATATTGAAAAGATTTTAAAGCCCTTTGAGGCAAATTTTTGACATTGAGCTACATGAATTTAATTGGTTTAACTTCACCGCAGTAGGTTTGTGGGAGATTTTACAAAACTGCCTGTTGCTCCTGGAAACAGGTGATGGAAACAGACAGAGTGAACCAAATGAGTAAAGTAACACACTGTAAAACCAAAACAAGTAAAAAAAAAAAAAAAAACAACCTCTAGTTTTTGGTAGAGCTTTATAACAGAAATCTCCTTTACCACTGTTAAAAATGCTATTCAAATAAATGATTGATTGTAGCTGGTTAAATATAGTCATTTATTAGGCCAATTATCTTGTTCTCCTTGTTTTCCCAGAGGGGTACAGCCCTGCTGTTGGAGCATCTGGCTGGTAGCCTGGCCAGCACCATCTCAGTCACCACCCACCTGGACATCGCACCACAACATCACCTCTTCATGAAGGGCCGCAACGGCAGCAACATCAAGCACATCACCCAGAGGACGGGAGCCCAGATCCACTTCCCTGATCCCAACAGCCCCCAGAAGAAATCCACAGTTTACATTCAGGGCACCATTGAATCTGTCTGCCTGGCGCGACAGTACCTCATGGTGTGTACCTTGACTTTTGTTTGTGGACTCAGACCAGTGAATGTAAATTACTTTTAACTGCTAAGCTGTGTTTTTGTGGTTTAGGGATAGCATTGGCAGTAATTCCTTAAATATACAGATTCCTCATGGGCTGTGGTAGCAGTAATGGGTATCACTGCTTTTCTAACCCCATTATGGTATATATGAATGATGCACGGGATTCAAGAAGTTAACTGTGATTGCCTTTGGGGGTTTTGAGAGGCCTTGAGAGATATTTTCTTGGTTCTCCTTATACTGCTATAATCATTGTGTCAGTTAAACAAGCTTAGTCAAGGTTAGCTTGCATGATTTATAACTGCTACATACCTGTTGTTGAGTTTTGGACCATGTATTTGCATCTTCTTGGCTTGAGTCTATATACAGATTATCCTTATGGGTGTAACAGAGATGATTTGGCTTGCCGTGAAATGTTGATGGATTTAACTTTCAGGCCTGTAATTCGGAGGTCAGTACATTAACATTTTGTATCTGAGGAGTGGTCTCAGATTTAAATTTCTGTTGGTTGTTAATGCTCTGTGGTCATTCTTGTCTTGTTGCCCATGACCGCCGAGGCTACCCATATTGGAACTGCTCAGAAATATAATCAAAAGTTGGTTTCAAAAATGTGTAGAAATGATCATTGTTTAATTAGCTTGGTTGAAGCTTCTGCTGAGCTCGTGGATATAAGGCATCTCACCCGTAAACATCGCTGGCTCTGTGTTAGGAGATCCATAATGTGGGGCAGTAACTCTGCCAGAGCTGCCTTTTCTTTGTCTGTGGTCTCCCATTTGGCCCCAAAGACATTTAGTAAATGCCAGAGTCGTAGCAGTGACTAAACATGACTTTGTCCTGGTCTGAAAACAGGACAGAGAAGAAGGAGCCTCACACTGTCTGTGAGAGTGGAAAAATAACAAACTACTAATTTATACAAGTGGACTTAGGGGGGAAGAGGTCAGCAGGGGAAGACGGCAACGGATCCAAAGTAGGAGAAAGGACAGAGAGGAGAGAAGATGGCAGTGTATTTAGTTGTAGAAGGCGAAAGTAAACATGGAGGAGGAGGAGGAGTCCTGTCCACAGTATTGTACTGTGTGATTTGGCCGCTTTCTGCCAGACTGTAGATTACAGCTCCAACCTGACGGGGCCCGTCAGAGCCAGTCTGGCCCTGTACTCTGCTGCTAATTACACCCACTCACAAGAGGAGTGCTGTCCAGCGCTCTGCCCAAAATATAGACGTCTGTGGCACTTGTGGTGGTGATCATGCAAAACAGATTGCTCTTGGAGGAATTTCCCAATGCTCTGTGTGGGACGTGAGTGAATTCAGCAGTGAATCTTGTATTTATTGGGGTGGTTAGCATGTAGGTCCACAAACAGTATCGTATAAAACAAAATTTACTACTTATGTGACAAGTGACAAGTCCACAATATAGGTGCTAGTGAGAGGGAAATGATAATGTGCTGTTGAGATAAAAAAAAAGAAGAAAGTTATCACTCATTTTTGATGTTGTGTGTTCGTCTTTCTCCACAGGGCTGCTTGCCTCTGGTGCTAATGTTCGATATTAAAGAAGACATTGAGGTGGAGCCCCAGTGTATCACAGCACTAATGGAACAGCTGGATGTCTTCATTAGTATTAAACCCAAGCCAAAACAACCCAGCAAGGTACACCCCTATGTTTTAAACTCATGACCAGTGATTTATTTGTTATTTTTTCATTTTTACATTCTTATACCTCAGACCCACCAAAACAAAACATACAGAATTTGTGCGGGTCATTAAAAAGCATTAAAAGTCATTAAATACTGTAGATTTTGCAAATGCATTAAAAAGTATTACATCCAATGTCCAGAGGCATTAAAAAATTAAATACACTTGATGGGAAAAAAAAAAACATTGTTATTGACAATTTATTTTGATTCTATACATTTTGAATCATTTTTATAGGAAAAATAGTGTAATGGTTGAAAGACGGAACCCTTTACTAGGCTGTTGTTTATGGCTGGTGCACAAAGTCGCAACATTGGATGCTTGGAATGAAACGTGTTGTAAGTGTGCTCATGCTGTGGTGAAAGAGTGGAGGGAATATTGGCAAATGTCAAAAATTAGGAAAATGCAAGTTTCAGCAGAAGTGGATGGAGGGGGAACTATTCAGAGCCTGATTAAAGCCTGTGGACTGTAAACCCGGAGAGGCATTTTGCAGCATGTGCAAAAAGATCTTCAAACTTTGCACAACGGGTGTCGGTGCATTGAAGTCACACTCAACTCAGATAGTCCCAAGTCGGTGATTGAAGGCAGGCAGCAGTTAGCTGTGCTGAATTTCTTTGCCATGAATAGCAATGTAACTCCTGCTGTTGCCACCACACCGCCTCCAGCAGAACCATGACTGGGGCAGTATACACAGTTGTGGAAAAAATTATTAGACCATCCTATGTTTTCCTCCAGTGTCTTGTACATTTTAATGCCTGGTACAACTAAAAGTGCATTTGTTTGGACAAATATAATGATAACAACAAAAATAGCTCAAAAAAGCTTAATTTCAGAGCTGATATCTGTCCATTTTCTATGGTTTTCTTGATAATAACCAAAATCACTTAAGTTCTTACATCAATAGCTATGGCATTGTACTGACAAAAACAGTGCTTTTAGGCTTTTCATGTTTTCATTTCTGTCTGTTTTAGTCACATGATGTACACAGGAGTTAGTCCTTCATTGTATAATCATTGTTTTTGATGACTTTTGATGGTCTAATAATTCTTTCTGTGACTATATAAAAAAAACAAAAACGGTATCTGCAGTTGGATATGGGCATTACATTTGTTTAAAGTGGCATTTAAAAAGGATGTTAAAAAACATTAAATTAGATTTGCTGATACCTGCAAAAACCCTAACATAACAAAAACATTATCTTTGGTTCAGTGATATTTCATTGTGAGTAATGGTCAACCCAATATTTAGTATGTCCTAATCCCACTGTGTCCCACTGTATCCAGTGACAGGGGTTCTTTATTTTTTATTTCTATGTTGTACTGCAGACTGTGGTAGATGTATGGGGGTCAAAGTTAACAAATTATAGCGCATGACAGTATGCTCTTCAGAAGGGGAGCTGCAGCACATTCTAAAAGTAGAAAGAAAATGTGTGACTTGGAAAGCTGTCTTTTTGCATGGATGCTGTCTTACTCCTTCAAATTCATTGTCAAGCTGAGAAAAAAAGACTCAAAGAAACAAATAAGCCGCTCTTCCAAGTACACTGTTCTTCAAACGTCAATGCGGGAGATTGAAGCAAATTATAGATTGTCATGTCACATGTCATCACTACTTGGTTTTCAAAAAACACAAAGTGAAGCTTTAGACTGTAGGGAAATTTGCCATACCCACACTGAGAGACCTCTTGGCAAATCTACGTCAGCCACAGTGGGGAATCTTAAGTCCACACACAGCTTGCCAGACATGCTTCACCTGATCGACACATGCAGTCAATCCTCACATTATACATCAGTGCGTCCAGTTGAAATGCTGAGACCAGTTTGGTTGGCCTGTGCTCAACTCTTTCAACTTTTAGAACCTACATCGTTTAATGTATTAATGTAATTTGTTGGTCATTTTCATATTATTTTGTGATTTTACACTTCCTGTTTGGGATATGTGTTATAACATGGCTTAAAGTCAGGCTCTATTTTTACTTATAGTAAAGTGTTTTGCCATACTTTACATTCCTAATTATATTTCCCTTCTTGGCCTAGTCCTGAGTGTCTCTTTTCGATGCCCATGTCCCTTCCAGAGCCAGGGCCCAGAGCCCAAACCAGACAGGCCTGTAGAGACTAACGTGGAGGTGCCAGTGTAAACATTGACCCAGCCCAGATCCTCTTAAAAATCCTTCACTTAAACACTTTAACGAGGTGACAGCAGTAATCCAAAAGGCCCGTCCAAATGCGTGCAGTTTCCTCTGTGCTGCCAGCGCGTTGGCAGACCCTTAAAGGCGTGCGTGCATGTTAGAAAAGACCGATCGTGATTGGAATTCGTTTTTCAGACTGTCTGCAAAATGGAACGAGCGGGAAATGATTTGTGCTCACGTTCATTCCTGTTTATATGGAAAAGTGGAGAACAAAAAAAAAACATTGACTGTTAATAGCTGTGTGCTTAGCCTTCGCTGTATAATATCCTCGTGTTAAAGAAAGCATCCAATATGGCCTCATTCTTTTCACTGATATCAGTCAGATAACAGGCATGTTATGCAATCGATTAAGAAATGCTTTCTCTCTAACTTTGCTCCCATGTCTCCTCCTTTCTCCTACATTGCCTCAATGTTTATCCATCTAATCTACCCTTAATTCCCTCTTCCTTCCTCCCTTTTCTGTTTGTCTTCCCCTCATCCTCCCTTTCACTCCCTATCTCTGGTGCCAACATTCCCTGCCCTATCTGTCCCTCACTCCTCCCCTTTTACTCCCATATTTCTGTCTGTTTTCTCCAAACTTCACATTTCCCCCTTTTTCCATTTGCATTTCCTCTCTTTTACCCTGTTCTTTTTTCCTATCTTCCTGCCTTCCCTTCTTCTCTACTTTTTTTCAATTTACAGTTTTATTTTCTCAAAACAATAGAAATACATCATTTCTATATACAAATCTGGTTTTGTTCTCATACTTTTCCTGTAAAGATTATAGCTAAATTTTATTTAATACTTAGCATAAAGATTGTTTCAAATAAACAACTTTGCCTTGGATTTTCACTTATGTTTTTTTTTCATGTTGCAATTTTACAACTTTTTGGTGTTAACTCTATGGTCATTTTTTATACTACATTTTATCCCATATTTTTCCACTGGTAATTGTTTTTTTTTTTCCCCATTAAAGTTTTTTTTATTGAATTTTTATATTCTATCAATCGTAACTTTAAAGTTGAATGACATAAAATATTACAACATAGTTATGCAACCCCATCCAACAGAGTCCCAACCCCAGTTCACCCCACAATCCAACAAAAATATATAAAAATGCACATGGCAAAAAAGAATACATAAAATAAAATAAGTTCTTTACTTTCTTTCGTCTCTTAGTCTGTGATTGTCAAGAGTGTGGAGAGGAACGCAGTCAACATGTACGAAGCAAGAAAGTTCATCTTGGGTCTCGAGAGCAACGGGGTGTCGTCCTCCTTACCCTCCGTAGCAGTGAATCCCGCTACCAACGGTCCATCCCCATCCCTCATCTGCCCCGTTGGCTTGGACATCCTGGCCTCAGCTGGACTGGGGTTAAGCAATCTGGGTAATGACACGGTCTCAACTTCATCTGGTTTAATCTTTCAGATGATTTCTGCTCACCACTTTACATGTTCGGGAAAGATAAATTGGTGAGAAAAGAAAATACATCACTGTTTTTTTTTCCACACTTGAAATGCATTAGCAATAAAATGTCTTAGTAGAGGAACTAATGTCCTCATAAATCAATGTCTTTCACATCTGGACTCGTTGAACACAATAAGAACAGTGAGAGTATTCTCTTGGAGCAAAAAAACATCCACCCATTGACGTCTCAGTGCCAGACGTTCTCAAATTCTGTTATCAGCTGGTTCACTGAATCATGGACTGAGTGATTTTTTTTAAAATGTGAAGTCCTCGTCCATGTAAATCGCAGCCAGTGATTCACAGCACCGCAATCTTTTTATGCGCCGTACAGTAGGAGCTGTCTGCAAATCGACCTCAGTGGTATGAATTTCATGCCAAGAAGTGAGTCCCACGTGTACGATCTTTGATCAGCCAACCATCAGAAAATAACCTCAGCTTAGTGGCAATGCTTTGAATGAATCACAAGATTATGTATCATATGATGATGAACGGTTACAATCGTGTAGGAGTTTGTTTGTCCGCTCATCTGACCTCAACATGAAGGCATGGAGTTCATACTGGAAAACTTCTCATAATTTTTTTTCTTTTTTCCCCCATCGGCCATTTTTATATTTATTGTCGAGTGGAGCAAGAGTAGTTTTATCATAGTCTGAGACCAACTTTTTGATTTTATATAACACAGTATCCTTAACTCTTAAAAATGGATATGAGGACATAACCAATTCATCAAAAAGAGCTGAAAGAGCAGATAGTGCAGGAAGATGACAGCGGGTAGTTCATGGCTCATATAGTCATAACTCTCACTCTGCTGCAACTGCATCGAAAGTGTTTTGAATAAGTGCTGGATCAAGCGTTTATGGATGTGTATATATCATCTTCCTTTGTAACCACTGAAAATCTACGTCACTACATGTTTACTGCTGTCGTTTTTCCTCACAGTGTATAAAGTTGGTATCTAACATATGTTGATTATACCATCCAGAGGTTTCACAATAGATTAATACATTTTAGAGCTAAAATCGTTAACCAGTTAGTTATCAACTATTAAATTTATCCCTAAGCGATTTTGATAATAGATAATCAGTTTGAGGAATTCTTTTCCTTCTTTTAATATGAGAGCTCCTAATTTTCTCATCTTAAATTTTAATTTAATTCCTGTTTCCTCCTCTAAAGCTCTGTTCTCATGGGAGTAGTACTATCTGGTAGTCTGTAATAATTGCAGAGGTCATCTGTGATCTTAATCCCACATGAATCTGCCATGTCTGTAATTTGTAAAATTAAAATTCTACTGCTAGTTACCTACATATTTCTGCAAATGCAGAGATCCTGTGATGATATTAGTCCACTGCAAAGCAAGATCTATGTAATTTGGTGAGAAATGCAACATATTTAGTTTTTTTTTTATTTTCTGCTCATTTTTTCCAGCCTATTTCCTGGTAAAGGACTGAAATGATTGCTCAAATGATTACAGTCAAGAAAAAAATTCTTAGACCACCCTATGTTTTCTTCAATTTCTTGTTCATATTAATGCCTGGTACAACTAAAGGTACATTTGTTTGGACAAATATAATGGTAACAGCAAAAAATTGCTCATAAGAGTTTAATTTAAGAGCTGATATCTAGCCATTTGCCATGGTTTTTTTGATAATAACCAAAATCACATTAGTTTTTCTGTCAATTTGACATTGTACTGACAAAAATAGTCCTTTTAGGTATTCCATGTTCTATTTTCTGTCTGTTTTAGCCACATGATACACACAGGAGTTAGTACTTGATTTCATAACCATTGTTTTTGGTGACTTTTGATGGTCTAATAATTTTTTCCACGACTGTAGTTCAAAGTCTTAAAAGTGTCTTGGATGGAAACTTAGGAGGCCCATGTCACAGTAGGAATAATCACTGAAAGGGCAAACTTAAATCCTCTAAAGGAGCAGCATCTCAAATGATAATAATAAAAAAAAATGGGCAGACAGCTAGAGTAAGAACTCTTGTGCGGTGAATCTGCCTTTGACATCAGAACCAGGGAATAATGTCAGTAAATCCAAAGAGGAAAAAACACACTTCACTTCTCCCAATGCAAATGTACCACATGAAACACAAACGGGTTAATTTCCAAGTCCCTGATGGTCGACGGGTTGGACTAGTCCCATGTGTATAGGGTTTAAGATATTAATCTGAATATGCTGGGGTTGTGAACCAAATAAGGTATATGAGGATGCCATTTTTTCCACCATTGTCTGAAATTTTATGGACCAATCAGCAACTAATCAGTTGATTAGTTGCTTTTTTTGTTCACTAATCAATTAACTGATTAGTGAATAAAAAAAGCAACAGATTGATCAAAGTAATCATTACTTGCAAGAAAGTAATCATTACTTGCACTCCTAGTTTAAGTTAAAGCTCCTATTCATTTCTCACAGACATTGATTTATAGGTTCACAAGCTTTATAGGATAATAATACAGCTTTGGACAAAACTATTATATCACCTTTGATTTTTATATAAAAATTCAATAGAACAACCCTTTAACCCACTTAAACCTTTAGATATTTTTTGCTTGGTTAAATAATAATAGTGATTGATAATAGCCTTGGTAAAATCTTGACAATGGCGATATACATTCAATGAAAAAGTGTAATTAGATGTTAGATGACTGAAAAAAATAGAAATTAGACATTGTCCCATGGATCAGCCACACACATAAAGTGCAGACAATACTGTGTAATTTATATTTCAACAAGAGAAGTGAAGTCCATGATGAGAATTTTTGAGGTTTCACAAAGAGAGTACAGCGTCATTACTGAAGAGGGTGGAATCTGCAAATCAGTTATCCATTAGAGAAAAATACAGTCCAGCTTCACCAAGATCCACAAAGTAAGAGACAGAAAATGCATTTCATTTCTCATTCTGATAGAAAAGTCTGGATGCATACTCATATTAGGTTTGTATTTCACTCAGGTAACATTGAAGGAGGAATAAAAGAGAATGAGAGAATTTGTCTTAAGGCTGAATTTATAGAGATTTATAGGGAACAGGAAGGACAGGCTTTGGCACTCAGACCCTGGCAGGAAGTAGATTACCATGGGCAGTGGTCTTTTGGATTAGGTGTTTCATTTATGAGAGAAACTCCACTGGAGGCGACAAAGTGGTGAGGGTGATAAGGAATGGAGCTGGAGGTTGGGATGCTTTGGCATGAGGGAAACTGATTGGAAATGAACAAATGTCCACAGTGGAGGTGATTAAAGTGTGTTGGGGGGGTCTGCAAATGGGCCATGATACTGAAGTGAAATATACAGTCAAAAAATTATTACACCACCCTATATTTTCTTCAATTTCTTGCTCATTTTAATGCCTGGTACAATTAAAGGTACATTTGTTTGGACAAATATAATGATAACAACAAAAATAGCTCATAAG
>JAPTGZ010000008.1:25942860-25957224 GCA_029814645.1 Fowleria isostigma
GACAGTTAAATATAGAGAAACATTTATTTGGGAAGTGACACATATGTCACACTGGGTCCTTATGGGTTAATGTGCTTAAGTTTACTTTTTTGTTCAAAACAGTCATTGGACATAAAAGTATTCTCATGTTGACTTTTTGGTATTTTCTTTGGGACTCATTTATTGCCATCAAGGTTCAGTTTCACATGTACTGTAGTGGACATATCATATCTTAAAAACAAAACTTTTTTTTTTTTTTTTTTCCAAAGAAATGTTTATAGTATTCTACTTACCTTACAAAGATTGGGAGATTCAAATAAAATTGTGATTGGACTTTTTTTTTTCCTGGTTGTTATAATTCAAAATACATGTTGTGAAAAATGTCTTTTACACCAGATATCCTAAATAACATACCTTGTCTCTCAGGAAAATACTGTATTAGTTAGTATTCAAGTTTAAAGTGAACCAAAAATTAAACAAAGAAAAATTATTTGAAAAAACTTGAGGGGCCTAATGCAGGGTAATGGTCCCATAGGACTGATGTTATAAAAAATAATGTTCAGTCACCTACATATTCTTATATTTTCACCATCTACCAGATATCTCCACTGCATTAATTACTATCAAGTCTCACCTTTAATTAGTCTCTCCTGACTAATAGGTTAACTTCATTAAATTTGCTCAGTCTTGCATGTTGGTAGACAATGAGACACTGTCATGACGAGTGGGTGAAGGCATCTACTTGGGAACTAGGAAGTAATTTAAAGAAACGACAAACAAAGAGACACATGATCATAATCAATCAAACTGCGGCATGGACTGGAGCTCACTGCAAATCAATGACACGCTTCATTTACGTCCCACGGATAAATGTGTTTGTGGGACCCGGTGACACACACACACACACACACACACACACACACACAGCTCAGTAGATTTAGTACTGTGTCCTGTTAATGTACATGTCGTGACCTTTGCTCCAAATACTGGCTTATGCAGTAACTGACCTTTTGGGTGTCAGTGGCTGCAGGGTATATACAGTATATGTGGGTGTAGACAAAATGGCTGTATTTGAAACGTGCATGCTCTAATCTAGCTGTCAGTGGTTTCTTCTTTGTCTCTCCATCGTTTCGTACCTATTTGGCTTGTTTTTCTGTATTCTTTCCACACCTTCACCCTGCTATTTCCCCATCTGTCACCGTGGTTTCATGCGGCCTCTGAGCTCTAAGCACAGTAGAGTGAACAGATTAGAGTGGACTGCCAATACAGGGTACACTATGACATATAGCGTACACACACTGTGATGCTTTTCACGGTACAGAGAATTTAGAAAAAGTGACAGAGTGAAAGGGAGACAGAGTGTACATAAAAAGGTAAAAGAGGTGAGGAATGTGAAGGGGGGAGGGGGGAGAGGGGATGAACTTGGCCAGGGTGTGCATTACACGGGACGCCGTCGCTCACTCCTGTCCTCCTGCAGCTCTGCTGGAACACTGACGCTAACACAGGGTGACTCTGGCTGGAGGGGATATGGGTGGGTGGAGAGAGGGATGGCAAAGGGGACGGATGGAGGCTGGATGAGAAGGAAAACTCCAGAATCGGTCAGCCTCATCCTCCTCCTCCTCCTCTTTCTCCCTTAAACCAGATAAGCAGAGAGAGGAAATGGAAAGGGGGAGGGAGACCAAACACAAAGGAATGATGGCATACATAACAATGAGCTGTTGCTATCGTATTATTTTTATGTGTTTCAGGCTGTTACCTGTGTCCATTTCTTTTTTGCTAAATTTTATCATCACCCATAGACTTTTGGTGAGCTTCCTCAGTTGTTTATTAAATCCACATGAAAATATTTGAGCACAGGGGTGTCTAACTCATTTCTTCCAGTAAAATAATAACATCGTGATCTATAAATAATTACACCTTTTTTCTTTGTCTATCTTTTCACAAAAAACATGTGAATAAACCTGAAAAAAATTTGAGATTTTGAAGTTTTAATAATATTATGCTTCAACTTATCATTTCTACATGTGTATTATTACAATGTTACACAAACCTTTGGTAACAGGTATAATAATGTTAAAAAGTTGGAGTTTGGAACTAAAATAAGAACAATCTCTCATTTGCTCAAGTCATTGTTCTTCTTGGTAGTTCTGAGAGGTTCAACTGGAGTAGTTTTGTTTCAAAAGAGAAAAACTGAACCAGTTGAACCTAGAAAAATGGAGTTGTCACTATTTATAGGTTATTATGTTATTATTTTACTGGTACTTTAGATCATATTAGTCTGAATGTGGAACCTGAACTAAAATGAGTCTGATACCCTTAATTGTTGATATGAGATGCCACACAGGCGCACTACTTTTGGACGGATAACCCTTTCAGCCACTGGGACTAAATATTGGAACAGTTTCCCACACAGCATAAGAGACTCACAATCATATGCCTTCTTTCAAATCACAACTCAAACACTGGATGAAGGAAAACCAAGCATGGACCATCAGTAAACTGTCTTCACTGTGTTGTTTTGTGTGTTTTTATGATGTTTTGTCTTTTGTCGATTGTCTTTTTTGTCACCTGCCCACCACTATTGCTACAAACTGGCATATTTACAGCTGCAATTGTTGTAGATGTTCATTAATATGCACTGTTCCTAATTAATAAATAATTGTTGATAAGAGGTGCCACACAGGCACACTACCTAAATAAATAAATAAAATAACATCTTCAGTGTAATTTTAGCATTCCACAAATTCATCCTGCAGGCCAGATTGGACCTTTTGGCGGGCCAGCTTTGGCCCTGGGCTGCATGTTTGAGACCCCTGTTTTAGCAGATGCTGTGTCAATCTGTGGATGCAAGTGCAAAGCTCTTTAGTCATCAAGACGTCTTAGACAGCAGGAAGGCTGGTGGCAAGTCATGCTAATTAGTTGGATATAGTGCAATCTCAACACTGCATATTACTTCCTATATTGCAAGTGCACACAGTAAGATACCTTTGGGTTCAAAGTGGAGATCATTTCATCTCCTGAATGTCTCAGCATCCTCCTCAGACACAGGGCTCTCTCTGTTTGCAGGCCAGTAATCAGCATACTGACCTTCACTGTTAATGAGTTGTATTTCCCAGACAGGAAATTTGAGCTGGATGCAGTGTTGCAGTCATGAAATGTGAGCATGCAATGTAGTGAGACCTTCAGCCTGTAGTGCATTTAATATGTTTCCTACTCAATCTGAATGCCACAGTGATTATAAGCTTACCAGGAGTTTAATTCTCCTGCCCGCCATAACCCCATTTTCTAATCCTTTGGATGTGCATGAAAATGCTTAGCAGCTCCAATTTACTGTATCTCTAAAAAATGCAACTGAGAAATTGGATTTTTAAGATGGTCATATTCCTCTTTTTTAGTTCTGTATCTCAGTTCAGAGGTGTGGTTGGTGATAACACTGGTCTAATTTGCAGTGTAGCCTCTACCCATTTGAACACAATGACTCAGGGGTCCCATAGGCTCAGCTGCACAATCCCCTGTCCTCTGAATAGATAAACACTGTGTCGCCTCTCCTTAAGGCGCCCTGTATTTCACTGAGAGAAACCGAAACAAATAGAAAGTGACACTGTTTCAGTCCTAATGCTCCCCTATGGAGTAACAAGAGAGGACTGTATTGCTGTAGGACATGTGAGTGAAAAGGACTCCATGATGATCAGAATTCTGTTGCGTTTAAGGACAGTTTACTCATGCACTTGACCTTTGATGCTGTTGCAATGTTGTTACTGTGAGCCACAGATAAACAGAGCAACGTCTCAGGGAGATAATGAAGCACACACACACACACACACACACACACACCCATAACCAAGTGCAAAGTATGACCCCAGGCAGCAGATTGATAGGATTTGAGGTTTTATGTGCCATTAAGCGTCCAACGAATGGAGAATCATCAAGACACAAAGGCAGTGGTGGGTCTGTTCATTCATTATATCCTGCCATTTGTCAGCCTCGCCCCCTACTCATTATAGTGAGGTCCACTTGCACCTGCGCTCCTGCGACAGAGGGCTACACCTCACCAAATAAGGACATGTGAGAGACCCTCGGTGGGATGACGTTGAACGTGGAAAAAGAGGAATAACGGATCTGGAGTGCGGGGATGATTTAGACCTAAAACGGAGGGGAAACACCGAGCTAATCTGGTTACATAAGATGCCTTTGAATTTGTGGAGCGTCTCTGCACTAATCCTCTGAACTATTCATGTTCAACTGTCCCGCAGCGAAATAACACACACACACACACACACACACACACACACACACACTTGTGGCTCGGTCCGCGCACATGCGCTGCGCAAGAGGACAAGGAGCATACGATAAAAGTATAAGGTCAGATATATTTTTTAATTTATTTATTTATTTATTTATTTATTTTTTGCTTTACCCGTTAAGGTTCGGGGTGTATTGGGCTATGCCTCACGTTGCAGCTCCGAACTGGCGGCTTGTGCTGTTCGCGCCCGTGACGATTCCGCTGACGCGCCACTAACCGCACCACCCAGGAGACCGGAGACGAGAGCCGTGCGCGACGGAACGAGCAGGGGACCTGAAACCGGACTCTTTCTTCTGTCTATTCTCCCTCCTTGACGACTGTCCGTGGACGTGAAGCCTGCTGTGCAAGTCCAGACAACAATAAAGCAGTCATATCCAACAGTAGCATCTTCTGCAGAGATGGAGGTACCAGGTTTGGCGCACAACATCACCAGCCCATTAAGTCCCTGCGAGGGGATGATCAAGGACCTGAGCCTGGACGCCATACAGTTATGCGAACGAGATGGTAAGGGGAGATTTGTTAGAGCCATATGTCTTCTTTTCACTGCGATGTTCATAGACTGTGTTTTCAGTCATTATCGGCGCATGTTGTAAAACCCAGAGCCTCTGCAGCGTCTCGGACTGTGTTGTGCCATTGGCTGTGGATCTGCATGTTTTACCCTTATTGTGTGTTCTTTGGGGATAGGGGCCAGTCGCCTTGCCGGTTCTTGGGGTGTACAGATGAATGGTGCGCTGGTGCGTGTGTGGAATAGCAGAGTATCTTGGGCACCAGTA
Source organism: Fowleria isostigma (assembly GCA_029814645.1). Taxonomy (NCBI): domain Eukaryota; kingdom Metazoa; phylum Chordata; class Actinopteri; order Kurtiformes; family Apogonidae; genus Fowleria; species Fowleria isostigma. The sequence goes on from JAPTGZ010000008.1 coordinate 25,947,916, forward strand.
AGGCTTTGTTCATTCATGACCGGCTTCTTTACCTTTTGGATGTTATTCTAAGAAAATGCATCCCTGAAAGCTGGACAGAGCAAGAAGGCAGTGTTTATTGATCATTTTTTTTCCCATTTCAGCACCACAGACATGGACAGAGGCCGGCAGCCACCCCGCCTATCCACTGCTGCGCGTCTTAATGAATTTAATAAAAACAGTTCTAAGAACATGTAATGTTTAACTCAGACAAATGACTAATTTTTATTAAGCTTTACTCTTGTCTTTGAGGAATACTTTTTTTTATATAAACTACTCAGCTGCAGATAGATATTCTCCAGACTTCTCCGAATCCAAAAGTTTCAGAATATCCATGTCTCAATAGATTCATCATGAATTTGGTGATGGATTAAAGGGAGTCTGTAATCCAGTTTCATAATGTCAGAACGAACAGGCGTCTTTTAGATGAGCCGGCTTGACTCTCATGCGAGTTTAATGGTGGGGGGAAAAAAGCAAGTCATCATCAGGAGAGAATGAGAGCCTCAAACATGGCTGCATCCACATGTGTGCGCACAGGCGGAGCAGCCTCACACACCCATCATTACAATTACACACCACTGATTCCACATCTGAGTCGAGAGGCATGGCTGCCATGATCAGCTTTTAATTATGACTCAAAAATTAATTTGTTTCCAAGGCGCTGAAATTAGAGTAGACCCTTTAGTGCCTGCTCGGATTTAATGGAATTCTTCTAGCTGTGCCTTATTTGCATCATTTTGGTTCGCATTGGTTGGTTAGGACTGGTTGGGTCACAAAACCCAGCCTGGAGTCAATGATGTGTTTTCATTAAGCCACTAAAGGATGCCCAGCAATGGATCACAGTGCAGTCATTGTGTCATAGTGCCTCATTTTCTCATCTGCCAAAGCTGCACGGTGTAATGCAATATAGCTGGATGTAGTTTATATCCTCTTAGTGCTTTGCTGGCCTGATTTTGAAGCTGTAATTTTAATAATGGCATAGACTGGAGATGGACGCCTTTAATGGGCCAGTTGTGCCAGCACTGTGCTTGGTATTGCAGGGTCATTGGGAAGAAATCTGGCCTTTGCAGCACTACAGCCACTTTTTTATTTGTCAGTAGGACAACACAGTGTAAATACTGTCTGTGTCCTTGAGACACCCACATATTCTGTTTATGGAGAAACACAGTCACAACATCTACCTTCTGGGCAAATTATGTTGAGTAATTTGTGGTTGTCAGGAAGCCAAGTAGTTTATATTCTTGCAGTCTAAAGCCACTACTGTGTTTCTTGAAGAACTATTAGCCTCTTTTTGTATAAGTTATCACCTTCGACACTGGACAGATGTCAGTTGAAGCCCAAGTTACAGGTTTTGATAGTGCTTTTTTCTTATATGATGCACCAATAGTGATACCTGACCTTGAACACAGTGTGTTGTAAAAGTTCTGACGTGCCGACCTTTGTTGTTACCTGTATTGGATCGATCTGTACTATCACTATTTAGGTGCACCTCTTAGTTTGAGCAGTCAGTGAGTCCAATTATAGCTGCATATCTTTTGAAATATTCTCTAGAAACGATTTATATTACACTTCCCTGCCCCACCCCAGGGTAAAAGACTGCATTGCACATTTTTGGATTTCTTGGAAAGGCTGTTTTATTATCTGGTCAGTTTGTATGTTTGCACAGCGCGTATTCATTTCAGTTTCACATAGCTTTCTAAATTTATCTCCTAAATCCATTAATATTTAATTGCCAGCATGAGAAGCTTATGTGCCTATGCTGACCCAGCAAATGGAAATGCACGCTGCCTCTGTGGGCCTACTGTCTGTGGGAAAGAGCGCTCTCAAACACACTGAGGACTGTGTGAGCATTTCAATGGACAAAGGAAATGGTGGGATACAAGTTGTAGCTGTGTGTCCCTCTGTGGAAGTGGGTGTTGCTGCCTTAACCATTCAGTTAAATCATTTGGATTCAGACATGAATAAGTGAGGGATAGTGAATGTTTCAGTAAGAGTCATGAAGAGAGGGGTGATTACACAATCCGCTCTTATAAATAAGAAATCTCTGCCGCTGGTGTACAGAGGTATAGGGGTCTACAGACTTTCCTCCTTGGTGTTGCTGCGGGTACAGATTTGTCACTATTTTGACTTCATATTGACACTCAGTGAGTTTTTAGACGAGGTAATGAAATGGACGGTGCAAGTGCAAGGCCTTTGCAGACCTTGCTGACATAATTAAGTTGCCATGATAGATGTCTGCCATTTGTGCAACCATGTACAGTCTCTGCACTGTGCAAAATTTGTCCATCTCAGCTGTTACTCCAGCTGTGGCACCATCAGGGACTGAAGAAAATACTCAACTAATGATGCTTTAAGACACCGCCAACTTACTGTATCACATTGAAGTAAAGCTCTCTCAGTGTTGTGCCTGCCAATTACTAGATGACAATGGCATTATTTCACCAATTACTGCGTGCTGCAACAATTAAACAAAAGGCTTTATTCTCAATCCTTGCAAAACCAGAGTGAAGCTGAGAGGGGAGTTTTTTTCCAGCTCGAATGGGCAATGTCAGACTGTGTTGTATCGAAGATATTTCAAAGGCTTGCCACTAGTAACCAAAGTCCCTTCTGTAACAGTTGCTACAGAAGGGACTTTGGTTGAGCTTATCCACTATGATACACTGTAAAACAACAGGTCAGCCTTATGACACACAGGACTGTCTGAGTAAGCTGGCATTTTGGTTTGGTCATGTGAGCAGGTGTGATATGACTGGGCTGGCAAGATTTACAAATACACACACTGCTGTTCAAGATGCTGTCACATAATGGTTGCATGACATAATCCATTGCAATTCTGTATAAAATACTTTGTTCATTCTATGAGTCATTGCACTGCAGTTTTTTTGACCAGTTATCTTCAATCATGCATGCATTTATTTTTTTTATGTGCTTGAATAAGTCAGATTTTGAAATGATCCTCCTTATAATTTTTGTTCAACCTCAAAGACCTGAACAACCACTAGTAACCAAAAGCATCTACTGATCTAAAATGTTAAAGAGCTTCTGATCCATTAATCCTATCAGTACATTTAAATAATTCAGAATAAATGCTGTTTCTCAGCAGCATCAGATGCATCTTATTTGGATTTTCAGATGTTCTGTAGTGAATGTGGAAACATGTCATCATCTGCAACATTGATTCACCAATAAAATCCCTATACAGTTGCAGAAAAAATTATTTGTCCATCAAAAGTCATACAAAACAATGGTTATGTAATCAAGTACTAACTCCTGTATCATGTGACTAAAACAGACAGAAAAGAAAACATGGAAAAGCACTGTTTTTGTCAGTACAATACCATAGATATTATACTGACATGTGATTTTGGTTATTATCAAGAAAACCAGGGAAAATGTATAGATATCAGCTCTGAAAGTAAAGTAAACTCTTATGGGCTATTTCTGTCATTATCATTATATTTGTACAAACAAATATACCTTTTGTTGTACCGGGCATTAAAATGAACAAGAAACTAAAAAAAATATAGGGTAGTCTAATATTTTTTTTTCTGCCACAATTTTTTCTGCAGATGCTTGTTTTCTGTTCAGTTTATGAAATATTTTGCTGAAAAGGTTCCTTTTTCTTCAGTTTTCTCTCCTTTTACATAATAACCTTTGTATTTACTCTGAGGTTTTATGAACATCTTCATGAGCAGTAAATTCAAAATAAGCAAATTCCAGCTTTTCACTGAAAAATGCTAAATCCAGAGGATGATATTATAATAAATTAGTGTTAAAGGTAGATAAAAATACACTTAAAAGTTTCTGCAAAGGTGGCTGTAGATCTTTAGGAATTGATAGTAAAAAAAAAAATAGATAGTTGTCCTGCCTGAAGCCCTTTTCAATTTAGTTATTTTCTAAATAGGGATGGGTCCATACTGTAGTTTTAACTCCCACCATGTTTTTGTTTTCTCTTTAGCATCCAGTTGATGTGAAAAAGGTGAAACACCAAGTTACCCAGATGAAAAGGGCATTGTTTATCTCTCTCTCCGGTAGAGAGAAAAATGCTTTTACATTGGCAGCTTCTTTTGCTCTCAGCGTGGTCTCTGTCTCAGTCTAGCCCGTGCACGGAGAGCAACAAAGGCGTGATTTTCAAAGGCCTACGAGAATCGATGCTTATTGAGTGTCTTCTGCTACGCTCGTGTCTACTTGGTTCAGTATTAGCCCTAACACTACAAAAGTAGGAGGCTTGTTTGTCTGAACGGTGTGCCCACTCATGAAGCAGGAGACAACGGTTTCTTATGCTCATGAGCTAGTTCTGTTTACGTAATTGTACGAAAGAAAAGCACAACTTGACATTTTAATCTGCAGTCGACCTATAGTGTATATTACTATAGAGGGCCTGAATAGGAGACAAATCACCGACCCCTTGCCCATAAAGAGTGCTATCAAGTAATTCAAAATACCAAGCCAGGTGTGACTGGAACAAATCCTACCACAGAGAACCATTAGGAGAACCCCATGTACGCATGTTAACAAGATTTGTATTGATCCCTCTGCGCATATTGCATCTCTATGCTCTGGCATTTGACTGCATGCTGAGTAAAAGGGCAATACCCAATAAGGCCATTTGATTGGGTTCCACTGAGTAGATAATACTTTTCCTTTATATGTGCTTTCTGCATTTTGATACTCAATATGATCTGGTATCAATTTGTGTTGTGCCAAAGTTAAAACATTAATCAGTTTTTTTTTTGTTTTTTTTTACGACACTATAGATGAGCAGGTAATTTAACATTTGCTTCTTCTGTCAAAGGACCATCTGTACAGCAAAACAACAGAAGCACACCCAAGTTAAATACTAGGGCTGCATAATATATCCAAAAAATATCTATATCCAATAATGGAGTATGCAATATTCATATTGCAAAGACATGCAATATATATATATATTTTATTAACTTTCTGTTTTCCACACCCCAGTCATGGTCAGTGTCTACCATTCTAACATGTTAGTTTTTCTGGTATAAAAATTGAAGTAATGCTAATGTTACTGATTGAATTTAAGTTTACATGTTATTAATATTGGAAAAAATGTGAATATTTTCAGAACACAACTTTGTCCAAGGCCTGAACACTTATTTTTCAAGATTTTATTTTTATATGCAGTATTTATCAAACCAGGCTTACCAGTTATTATGAAATACATCCATGTCATTTACACATTAATTATATGTGAATAAAATGACCAAATATTTGACTGTTTGTGTGTGAAGGTATATGGTAGCAGCATCACCAGGTTCTTGGGCAGAATTGTGTCATTGATTGTTGTGGTACAGTATTTTGTCTTAAATTCTAAATAATTCAGTCAGCATACAAACAATTAGCTCATTTTAACATTGTTAAGGTACATTTTTCGTAGTTGAATGAAGGGGTATTTCTTTAGGTGAACGAGAAATATTGCAACATTATTGTTATTGCAATGCTGTACACCCATATCGCACATTGCAAGTTTTGCCAGTATTGTGCAGCCCTATAACACACAAGCTGAATATTGCAGACAGTAATAGGAGATTTTACATGAGGTGGCAGGAGGTCTTGTCAGGTTGGCATGAGAACATCTTTATTGCAGTACGTGGAATCTCTGTATACAGTATGCATAGAGTCAATAACACTTTTAAACTATTTTTTAAATTGTTATGCAATACAGTAGGAATTTGCTTCATCTTTAGTTTTATTATAACAGCATGTTATTTCATTTAGTAACATGTTATGTCACTGCACTGAAATCTATATGAAAAATCAAACCACACCATGTGTTTGCGCTAAAATAACAACGGATCCTCTGACTTCTTGCCATCCCTCTCTCCATCTCTCCATCCATTTGGTGAATTTATCTTTTCTTTCAATACTTTGAAAGTCTTTTGAGAATAGTGCTGATTTGCTCTTGTTTTTTGTGTGTTTAGTTTAGTTTTTACAACATAAAGTTAAGGGGGGGGCAGCTGCAGGGGCAAGACTCTACAATGGGGGTGGTAATTTAACATTTGCTACTACTTTCAAAGGATTTTTTTTTTCACAAGTCCAACCATCTGTACAGCAAAACAACAGAAGCACACCAAAGTTAAATACAGCATAACACACAAGCTGAATATTGCAGACAGTAGCAACCCTATGAGCAACAATTGCATAGTTTATGGCAAGTCCAACTGAGGGTTTAGGCCTCCCATGTGGGGTTTTAAAAGACTTTATGTTCTCCCTTCTCACTTGACCTTCATCCTGCTTGGCTTTCTTACTTCCATCTTTCATCCTGAGTTTTCCGCGTCCCCGAGGGTTCAGAGCAGAGCAGAGCTTAGCACTAGATCAAATAAAACCACTGTGTCTGCAGCAGGACAGACTACCTTTACAATGTACAGCTAGATTAATATTCTTGATGATACACTGGTTTAACATGTTGGTACAAAGGCAGGTCAGTGTTCAGCTGCTTATTGCTTTTTTTTTAAACATGAAACCTCTATGTCCCTGTCTAATAAGCGTTTCTTCTTCACTGTTTGTGTAGCCATCAGAACTTGTTTTCCCTGACAACATCACTTGTAGTTTGACTGAGTAGCCAGAAGAGTATTAGTGTTGGCAATATCTGACTGTGTTTGGAAAGCTTCACTGTGTTGGTAATACTTTAATTTGCAGGTTAATTAGGAGAATGTTAGACTAAACTGGAGCTGCATCAGCACTGAGTCACAGGCCGCTAAGAAGCTGTAGACCCGTAGGATAAACATAAGAGTTGGCATTTTAAGGAACAGAGGATTTACTTTGCTTCAGGCACAACATGCCAACAGAGTTAACAGGTTTTTCATCTTTTGTGTTTGGTTTTGGTTCATGGTTGCAGTAGTACACTAGAGGTAACATGGACTGAATAGCAGTTTGTCTTTGAAAATAAATGATCAGTGCTGACTCAAAAAAAAAAAAAAAAAAATACTCCTTCACTAGACAAACACATTCACTTGTACATTTTCTTCCCTGAAAAATTCCACATTTCAGTTTCAACTTTTAGACAAGTAGCAGAAGAAATCTCTGGCAGTATTTCACTTCCTCTGGGTGTATTTCATCTTTCCCTGAGTCGGATGTCAGAAAATGTCAACAGGCCTTATGTTTTGCCTTCTTTGTTAAAGGTCAGTGATGTATATTCTCAAGTGGGGAGTTGCGATGTTGACATCACTGTCTGGTCCTGGTGAACTCTGTGGAACATTTCCCGACAGAGGTCTGCCCTGCCGTGTCCTGTGTTGATCCTCTCAGACTGAGCCAAACTTTTCAGCTCGGAGGAGTTTAAGTATAATGAGATGGGCTTTGATGGAGGTGTGTGTGTACAAGGATGGAGAAGTGACTGATGGCTTAGTTTTGCCCACATTTTGGAATTCAGATGGTGTATCCAATCTATAAAATTGCTGTACCACTTGTTCTCTCAGGCACCAGCCGTAGGTGAAAATTCTCCCCAGATTCATTTTGCATGCATATGGGTGCTTCTATGAAACAGGACAGAGGGGCTAAAAATTCCAACTAGATGTCGACTAATGTTATGAAGCAAGTCTGGAAGCACTTTGGGTCTGTTTTAAAAATTAATATTTACTGAGATAAAAGAGAAACTATTTTTCAGATAAAATAATTTTTTCGATTATTTTTATACAAAAATACACCATAAAAAGGACATGGAAATTATGCGCTACTATCTTTTTATTCTCTTGCAGGTACATTTTGGGAATCAAACTAATTATATAAGGCAGAGTGTTTCACAAAAATGACCGCTGTTGCAAAATCACTTGTGTAAATGTAATGTAATTCGAGCGGACACGATGAGTTACACACAAAACCTGGAATGAGACTGACAGTCATGAAAAACTCACATGTCTGGATTAGAAAAACCGCTACAAACAATACTTTTAACACAGTTTCTTTATTTATAGCGCTATATAAAACCATTTACAGACATGTTTTCAAGATAAAATGCACTGACACCTAGGTAGCTTTTACCTGTCCCAGTTTTGGTCTTATTTTTGGCCCCAAAATTGGATTGAAAATTCATTAATTTTAGGATGGCTCACAGCAAGAGTATTTTTTTTTTGCATTTATCTAAGGTCATTGTTAGGTACATCCTGGGGGGGTACATGTCTAAATTTCTCTTTTATTATTGGTCTAAAAAAAAACTGGCAAAGCGCCAGATACCAAAATAGACCCAGTTTCAAAGAAGCATCCACATCCACATTATTATTACATTCAAAAGATTTTAAAAGCAATAAGTTAACCAGAACCAGTGGGTGGACTTCTTTTGAAATAAAAATGAAGTGAAAGTGACTCACAGACTTTGGTTTTTGTCACAAAAAAGTCATCCACACTATTAAGAACTCCACAGGGTTTTAAAAGCAACAGGTTACCCAGAGCTATTAACGGTAGGTGGTCTCTCTTTTAAGTAAAGGTGATTATTCTAAAGAGCTGGAAGAACTGCTGATTTAGAAAAAAAATGTGGTGAAGAAAGTCGATTTATATGTGAGAGACGCTATTTTGAGACTATCATTGAAAAAAAGGAAATTAATGAGTCTAGGTTGATATGAACTGTTATCGACTCTCAAGGACAAGCCAGATGGTGGATGTTTTACTTGGCTATTTCCTGAAATGGATCAATCTACAAATGCACCAGTGAGTGTGTTGCAAAGGCGAGACAGTGGGAGAGTACACACAACGCAATTATGAGACTACTCTTTTATCTCGCCTCCCCTCAGCTGATGAGTGGAGATGGATGTTCCATGCTCCGCTGCTTCTGCCTTTGTCAACTCTCTATGGAGTCCAGTCGTGCTCTGCGTTACTCCCAAATTCCACATTTTTCTGTTTTACTCACTCTCGTGTTTAGATGAGAACGTGCACAGAAAACACATTGTTGCCATGCCAAGTGGGCGTCTATTCGTGTGACGCAAAGTCTATATTCATCCTAATTGTACAAAGCTCTTATTGAACCTTGTTTTGGCATTTTCATCTGCCCTTGTGTGCACTCTGAGCTGCTCGCTTTTGCTATACTGTATATTGATGAAAACTTTCACTTAAATCTGGTGAAATTTTCATTTCATTTATTTTATTTAACAGGGATGATGCAGAATTGCCACCAAAGAGAAAATTTGATCCATATGAATGAGGCTTTATTGTCATTGCACATGTTACAAAGCAACAGAGTAATGAGATTTCAAAATGGGCATACACTCCAAGAACATACAAAAACACAACAGTCACAGGGGGTTACAGGATGTGTACCGACCAATTAAAGAGGAAGAA
>JAPTGZ010000008.1:25961304-25978463 GCA_029814645.1 Fowleria isostigma
ATCAATTAACTTATCAGTGCATGTCTTTGGATGGTGGGAGGAAACCGGAGTACCCGGAGAAAACCCACGCAGACACTTAATTAATTAATTAATTAAAGTATTTATTATGAATATTTAAACAGAGAAAAACAAGGGAAAAAATGTTTTTAAAAACTAAATTAAAAAAAATTCAAAAAGGAGTGGGTTGAAGTACAACTTATATATTCCCACCCCCAACCCTATTTTTTTTTTATTGTTCACAAAGTCTCATGTCACTTCCTCAAAGTAACTTAACAAATCTTACACATGTCAAAATAAATTCGAAACAATCCTGCAAAAATAAACTCTGTCCATTTCATAACAGTGTTTGACACATCAAAATTAACTCTGTCCATCATAGCCGTATTACACATATTACACATATAGATGGACTTAAGTAGGCAAAAGAAATTCCAGATCCAAAAGGACGCTCCAATATATGGAAATAAATCAACCAACAAAGAAAACAAATACCACACATATGTACAACAATTTCACTGTGACCCTTCAACAGCACTCAGTGTCCAAAGAGGAAGAGGGAAAAGTGGAGCCCACATTGTCCCGCCCCATTTCCACCTGACCTGGCCAACCAGCCAATGGATACAGCCCATAACAAAGAACATACCAATAATGATATAGCAATGTGTTGTTTTTCCCTCAAATGTTTTATCTATCTACTTTCTTTCTAAATATTTTACTGATGTACAGACCTTGGTTTCTCTTTGGCATGACTGGTATTACAGGGTTTTTTTTTTTTCATTCATCATTGCAATAAAAGTGTATTATTGTTGTGACATTAATATGTTGCAGCAATACTGTGCAGTGATTGGACTATCATAGTTCTCAGTGAACACTCATCTGTTTTTTGTAGACCATATTGTTATTAAGACAACTAAGATAATTTAAAAAAAAAAGACATTTTCAGGTGTAAAAATCCTCTGTTTTAGATTATAACATCAACATGCAGCAGTCTATAACAAAGAATATATTAATAATATTATATTTATATATTTTTTTCAAAATGTTTTATATGTACATTAGATCTTATGAAGCTTCTTAATGACTGTCTATAAAATTTTTCAAACAGTGTTCCAGACAAACATTTCTTTTGAGTTTGTATTATTATTATATTTAGAAGTTCTACCTTCAGAAAATGTCTCCTCTAATAATAAATATTTATTTCAGATCTTAAGTGCTGCTTTTAGGAAAGCCATAACTAGAAAGTGGCTAAAACTAGAAAAACATACAGTGGATTGAATGAAGGAATTGATATCATTTATGACATTTTTAAGATGGAAAGAATTACTGTTGCAATAAGACGACAATAAGGACTGTTTTTGAAAAGATGGGAAGAATAGATTAGATATGTAAAACCAGTTCCATCATCGTTTATATAAGGCCATGTCTTATGTCCATTTCACACCCTTTTTTCCTCTTTTTAACCTTTTGTATTGATGTTTCTTTCTCTTGTTTATTTATTTTTTAACATCCCAAATGTGCACCCCAGCATTCCTGTTCTAGAGAGTTTATTTCTTAATGTTATATTGTATGGACTGCATTACTTGTATTGTTGATGGAGGACCAATTAATCTATCATTCTTATATGTATTGTCTGTGGAGCCACAGATATACAAATGTGGGACTAAATTGTAATTTTAAGAAGACTGAATGAAAATGGTGAATTGTCATGTGTACAAGCATGTGAACCATAAAACATTCAAATAAAAAGAGAATTACAAAAGCTCCTGAATGAAATTTGAATTAAAACACCTTCAGCAAACATAACATTTAACACTTCTTGCTACAACCTTTCTGTTCTCCTTAAAGGAAAAGACTAATTTAAGCTGTTCAAACTGAGGGCGGTGTTGCTGCGAAGGGCTAATGTCACAGAAACAGCCTTCTGTACCTGAGAGTAATTGCACCAGCAGGAGGAAGACCTCAGCGTCTTCACGTGATAGTCAGTAAATCGATGTGTTTTATTTCATCAGCCTCCTGTCTTTCACTTCCTGGGTGCTGTCGAGTCGAGGGTTTCTCCTCTTCCTGTGGTTACTGCAGGTGACCCCCTCGCAAGTATTTTGATTTTAGTGTGCTGCAGTCGTGTTGGTGGAATAATGGACTGACTCTGTTGCTAGGCAGGGGCTCCTGGTCCAATCAATGAGCAGCTACAGCCCACTGAGACTAAGGCAGGGCTGCAGGATACACAGAATAGTAAACACTGAACAAAACCACGGGAAAATCCAGCCTACCACCTGTATGAAATATGTGCCAGTATGTTAAAATGCAGCTGAATATCTCTTGAATTGTGTTGTTTTGTTTTTTTTTCTAGGATGTTCCCACTAAACTGGTGGCCAAGGCCGTGCCTCTGCCCATGACGGTGAGGGGTCACTGGTTCCTGAGCCCACGTACAGAGTACACCGTAGCCGTTCAAACCGCATCCAAACAGACCGACGGGGATTACGCCGTTTCTGAATGGAGCGAAATCATTGAATTCTGCACCGCTGGTAAGGATTTATCACACTTGGACTGTGATTTTGGGAAACTTTGCTTTCTGGTTTGAGGCTGAAGAACATGATAACACGTATTGGGTAAAGTCGGGAGAAAATTGAGGGAGGTTAATTAAAACTGAGTGGCAGAAGATGAATGGAAAGACGGAGGCAGGCATGATGGGCTGGAGCGGAAAGGATTAAAGGAGGGATGCAGAGGTCACCGAGTTCAACATCAGTGGTGAGAGGCTTAGTGGGGGAGGGGAGAAAATGAACCAGGATGTGATGAGGTGGAGGGCAATGTTTATCAGTGAGGGAGGGGCTGCTGCAGACGGGAGCAGCTGAGATGGCAAGACATGCTGACAAGGATTGATTAAGAAGAATGCTTAATAATATCAATGATCCTCTACATCACAAGTGACTTTCCATTCCTGTGTTTGTGCTGCTCCTTTAAATTTGATCTTTCATATCAAAGCCCTGCCATTACTGTCACATTCCCAGTCTTTCATTTAATTACTAAATTGCATTCATTTCTCCTGTCATTATCAACTCTAGTAAAAAGGGAAAAAAGGCTAAAAAGTCTGAAGCTGAAATGAGACTGTTTGACAGCTACAAATGGCTTTATCCTTCAGGCAGACAGAAAAAATAGATAGCAGTGATGTGTTAAAACTGAAAATCTGCTCGACATATGTAGACAAGGAGACTAGTGACCTTATGGTGAATGTAATATCTTATTGTATTGATGCTCCAAAGCAAGAACGTTACATTTTTCTCCAGTTGTTAATGACGACAGGAAAGTTTAAATTAAAAAATTGACTCTGAGAAATACAAACCACAATGGAAAGGTGACATTTGCACACAATGTTTGATTATATTGTACAAACAAGATTAAAAATCAGTTTATATTATACTGTAAATGTTGAACTTCTGAGCTTTTCCTGTTACTTAAACCTATAAAACCATGTGTGCCGTATTTGCTACACCAGGTTCTGAGACCTTTATCTCAGCAAAAAGATCAATGCTTTCCTTAAAAACGTGTTTATTACCCAATACATGTTTCCTGTCTCCTGGTGATATCATCCTACTACAGCCAGTAGAAGGGCTTTTTTTCCCATTTCAATATAGCCACTAATGTTAAATCATCCAACACACATTTTGTAGAAAAATATTTCATAATTTTCAGAAAGTTAAAGCAAAAAATTTCTATTATTTGGTTGAAGATTTAAAAATATTGAAAAAATTTTGAAATTATGGTGCCATTCAAGGGAAATAAAAAGCCTGTAAAAATATTTATGTAAAAAAAAAAAACCTGAAATGTTCTATATTTTCAAAATGTTACTTGTGAAATCAACGTTGTTGTGAGCAAAAGTTGCCAAAAGCACCCAATGTATCAAATGTGATACAAAAAATTATCATAACTAAAAAGATGAGATGAAATTTTTTGTTTGGAATATGTTAAAAGGGCTCATAAATATTTAACTTCCAAAAAAAAAAGAAAAAAAAAAAAGAACTTCGTGGCTATTTCCTTATGGGCCAGGTTTTACAGGGTTAAGGCTGATGTGACTTGTTGAACAGGCTACTTGCTAAAACACTTTAGAAATGTGAAAATCCACCCCAAATGAACACTCTCAAAGCATGAAGTGTAGCATTACTACCCTGCTGCTGCTAATACTATTCTCCTTTTGAAACAAATCAGAGAAAATCTGAAACACCTTAGGGTGCACTTGTCAATGCTTTTGCAATGATTTGAAACACTTTAAAAACATACCAAAACCTGTCCAACATGACCATTTCTGAAGCACTTAGTAAAGCCTTACTAATTCACCACCTGAAAAGGCTTTAGAAACTCCATGAAACACCTCAGGAAGCAATTCCAAATCCCTCAGAGATGATCTGTAATACTTGAAAAACATACGTATATGAAAATGTGTCCAAAATTACTTTTTTGGAACGCAGTATAGTCTTACTCCTTCACCACCGGAGGCCATTGACAACCAGCTGAACAAGTATGAGACACAAACTAAAACAGCTCAAATGATTTCCTCAACAATGATCTAGAAACATACATTATCCCCGGTCCCAAAAATTACTTTCTAAGCATATAGTAGTTTCATTGTTTTTATTCTGGCTCAGGAGAGAAGGCTGATGGAGACCCCCTGAAAATGACCTGAAATACCTCAAGGAGCAGGTCTTAATGCCTAATAAATGATGTGTAACATTTGTGAAACATATATGGAAAATCTGTCCAAAATGACCATTAATGAAGCACAGTATAGCTTTATTAGTTGTCCACCAGGTGCAGTTGGTGACAGGTACAAACCCAAAAACACCCGACAGTACTTGTTAATGCCTTAGCGGTTCGTTCAGTTCTGTTTAAACCACCTTTAACTTTGTTATTTTTGCAGGATTGAGATGAATATACAGTTGTGGAAAAAAATGATTAGACCATCAATAGTCATCAAAAACAATGGTTATGCAATTAAGTACTAACTCCTGTGTGTATCATGTGACTAAAACAGACAGAAAAAAACATATGGAATGTCTAAAAGCACTGTTTTTGTCAGTACAATGCCATAGATATTGATGTAAGAACTTATGATTTTGATTATTATCAATAAAACCATGGAAAATGGTCAGATACCAGCTCTTAAATTAAACTCTTATGAGCTATTTTTGTTATATTTGTCCAAACAAATGTACCTTTAGTTGTACCAGGCATTCAAATGAACAAGAAATGGAAGAAAACATTTTTTTCCGCAACTGTACATATTTATTTCTCATTATCTTTTCTCCATGTACAAGAAGACACAGAAAAACTGAAATAAATGGGATTTAAAGATTTAAGTCACTATTTAGTGTGACCCCTGACCCCTTGACAAAAACAGTTAGGAACATCTGACATATGTTGAATGAAACCTGGTACAAAGCATCAGAAGATTACTGCAATAAATCTCATATTATGTGGGAAAAAAAGGGGTTAAAGACATGTTAAGTGCAAGGTGAGGTCACACTAAATATGACCTTTGGTTTATTGAAGCTTTTTTTGTCATGCTGTACATACTTCACATATATCCAGACTGTATCGTAAATACAGAGACTAAAAAATACATATGTGAGGTAATTATAACTTTAATAAATCAACAAACCTAATGTCAGCCTAAGACTTTTGCAAAGCACTGTGACATCCTGTACACAATGCTTTGAGATTATCACCTGAATAAACATTTGAAATCACCTGAAACAACTAAAAAGACACTTATTAATGATCTGAAATGCCATAGAATACATATGAAAAGACGCAGTATGTTATAATAATATAGAACTTATACAAATACATTCAACCACTATGTACTCGTCTTTAAGCTTGTATTTAAGGTTTAATAGCATACACACATGAGGTGTTGACCTTCAACTTCTCAGAAAAATGTCAACAACCAAGCTTTTGAGTAAATGTGCTTGAGCTAAATGCTGAGTCATCAACTCTCGAGTCACATCTGAGTGTCCTTGATATCGTATATTATCTTCAGGATCCTTGAGTGCAGGAGTTCATTTTCCATTCAGGCTATTATGCACAGGCACTCCTTCCTTCTATAATTAATAAATACATCTGTATTCCACTTATGTAGCCCACTAAGTGATGATGTTTTATGTCATGTCTGTTTCCAGATTATTCCACGGTGCATCTAAACCAGCTGCTGGAGAAAGCAGAGGTCATCGCTGGTCGGATGCTGCGTTTCTCTGTCTTCTATAGGAACCAAAACAAGGAGTACTTTGATCACTGCAGGTGGGAAGCTTAGGATGTGTTAGTCATCCTTTTTTTTTTCTTCTTTTTTTCACATTTTTCTTCTATTTTTTTCTTATTTATTTTTTGTAGAAATTGTGCAAAAAAATCAGCATGGTTTTTCTGTTATGATCCAAAAACAAAATCATGAAAGAGGGATAAAAAAGATTCCTAATATTTATAAATATATGTAATATTTCATGATTACCTGAGATAGAGAATGATAATGGATATTTACTTCAAAGCTATAGCAAAAGAAATATATGCTCAAAATATCTATGTTTAAAAGTACTGGTTTCACAACCACTTAAAGTACATGTAAGGGAAAACAATGCTATTAGGACACAAGCTTAGGCCATAATGACTATAATGTTATATTAAAATGTTAATATTGAAACATTTGGGATGCACTAGGCTATCAGTTTCAGCTACATATATGCCCATTGAAAATAAATCATTTTAGTCCAAAGCAAATGTATCAAAAAACCATAAATGTGTACTACTGAGCATTAACATGTGCTTCATGGAGCAGATGATATGATGACTAGTTGAATATAAGTATTGAAATGGTGCAAAAAGTCAGGTGTGATGGATTGCGTACAAACCAATGTGGTGTCGGAACGGTATATATTTATGCTTCTAATCCAACCACAATCAAATCATTCACTCTATCCAGATGGCGCCATTTATCTGGATAGGTTTTTTTTTTTTTTTATTTAAACGATGACAAGCTGAAATGAAATATGAGTAACAAAGCTTTTTTTTTTTTAAATGTAAGGAGTAGAAAGTACAGATAATTGTGTGAAAATGGAAGGAGTAGAAGAACAAAATAATTACCCCAGTATAGATATCCAAAATGTATACTTAAGTATTTGTACTTTTGTTACTTGTCACCTCTGGTCTTTGTGTAGTACTGAGATGCTCTGTAATGACAGAGGAAAACATCACAAATAAAAGTCTTCATCCAAGGATTTGATGCCGCTTTTGAACACAGCTCACCACACAGTTCTAATTTCCACCTAATTTGGGATGAATTCATTCTTCTCCAAATTACGCAGATGGAAATGATGATGAGGGGATGCAGCTAAATGGTGCAGTTGCTCAAAACATGTAAATTAGTGCCATAAATTCACACACAAGCGTCGGTTTCCCATTGCTCACTTACAAAAAAAACAGCCGAATACATCTGCCTTGTTACTTGTTTCAGCCTGGGCTTATTATAATTCTGCCAGACAATAGCAGACAGGTTTTAGGGAAGCCAGAAAAAAAAAGAGAAACTGACTGTGACAGCCAGATCTGTTCAGATTTGTTTTCATGTGAGAGGAGGCTGTGACAGACAGCGGGTAGAGAGTATCCCTAGAGCAGCTGATTTTTATGCATTGTTTCCAGAGCTCCAGTCTATACTGCATCCTGCTTGGTTGGATGTGTACACGTCTGCCTCTACACCAGTGTTGTTCTTTTCTTCCTCCTCGAGGGAAAATAAAATGCTCACTGGCTGTTAAGTCACTCAGTGTGTGCACTAAAGCCTCATCCTAAGAGCATCTTTTGTTGGCATGACGTCATCTGGATCAGCATCTCTCTTTTGCTGAGTTGGGAGCTGCCGCTGTGCCCTGAAAGAGCTGTGTTCAACTGCGCCATCATGTGGGAAGTAACGGTACTGTTCCCATAACCTGGGTGGGAGGAGAATAATCACATAATGACTGTAACAGAGCATCAGTTCTGATACAGTGACATCCTCTGATTGTTTTATAATTAATGCTCATAATAGGAACTTTGAGCTGAGATTTACTCTGTGTGCACTACACGCAGCTGCCACAGAGGAATTAATGAGCTGGAATTTCTATTTGTTAATTTGCTTAAATCTGCTCTTTTTAACCCTTAAAGAACCGGGACTATTTTTACGGCAATTTCCAAATGACTTTTTCTCCACATTTAACCTTTCATGAATAATTTATTATCATTTATTATTATATTTTCAGCATTTTCCATGAAAACTGTGTATTTTCTATTATTTAATGTTATTTTTAAAATTACATGATCAAAACAGCAAAAACTGAAGAAAAACATACTTTTTCAGCAAAATATATTGATCATAAAAGCAAACACTGACATTTCCAAATCTACATTTGATTTATTGGTGAATCACTGTTGCTGAAACTTGTGAAATTTCCATGTTCACTATGCAGATATTTGCCATTTGTACACATTCAAGTACATACACTCAAGGAAAAAAAATATTAGACCATTAAAATCATCAGAAACTTTGGTTATGTAATCAAGTCCTGTATGTATCATGTGACTAAAACAGACAGAAAACATGAAATGCCTAAAAGCTCTGCTTTTGTCAGTACAATATCATAGCTATTGATGTAAGAACTTGTGTGATTTTGTTTATTATCAAGAAAACCACTGAAAATGGATAAGTATCAGCTGTTAAACTCTAATGAGCTATTTTTGTTGTTGTCATATTTTTCTAAACAAACATACCTTTAGTTGTACCAGGCATTAAAATTAACAAGGAATTGAAGAAAACATAGGGTGTCTAATAATTTTTTTCTATGACGGTATTTTCCTTTATTTGATGTACAGATTTTCATTAAACTAAATTATCAAAACAGCAAAAACTGAAGAAAAACAGACATTTTTAGCAAAGTATATCCTTAGCTGAACATAAAAACAACCATTGACATTTCCAAATCTACATTTGATTTATCAGTGTTGCAGAAAATTGCAAAATTTTCATACTCAGTATGGAGATAAGATAAATAAGATACATAATAGTTGTCATTTGTACACATTCAAGTACATAAGAATTATTGTGCAGAGGTCCGTCATACCACAAATATAAACTATTAAAAGATACAATCAAGAATAAAAGATATAAGATCTGAACATCCAAAAAAGCCACAGCTGATGTCACTGAAAAGTTGAGAAAGTGCATTTTACCTGAATATTTACATGTATTGATGAGATTGTGGTTCAGAAGGTGTTCAACATTTTGATCAGTAGATGCTTCACCAGTTGCTGTTTAGGCCTTTGAGTGTTAAAGGAAAAGTGTCTGTTTTGTTCTACATCCTGGTGTTGCAGCATAGTGAATCTCCAAAAAATACTGAATTTGAAGCTGATTGTCCATTGACATAATTAGTTTGTTCTATTTATTCCATTAGGAGAGTGTCTGGATGCAAACACTTATTCTCTTATTATCTTATTGTAATGAAACCTGATGGAAAGAAAATGTTACTACAGCCCTCCAGCATTTCTAAAATATAAATGATTAGATCAAGTGGGAAATTATCCCACATCTGTATAACATGGCATGTTTGTTATTTCTGATTGTTCTGAAATGAACCTGGTGACTTGCTGGCCTGTTACAATTATCACATAATCACCTTACACTCACACTTATTGGAGCTAATCATGGTTATTGTGAGAATAATTGGAACCAAAGTCTGTTTATCCTTCATTATTATTAACATGCTTAAAGCCAGTTGTCACATGAACCACATGATTAGTATCCCATGATGCACTGAGGTTTTAAAATTGAGCTTTTCTTTTCTCATACGTCGCAGTGAAGACTCTGTGTAGTAATTAGTCCATTTAGTAAATGTATTGGACTTGTCTCTGGCTGCTTATATTTTTTACTACCTACGTTTTGAACATTAAAACTATAAAATATAGAATAGATATGAATATAAAAAAGAACTATGTGTGAGTATTTTGAGCCAAATTTTGTAATAACAGTGCATTTTGTAATAAACGTCCAAAATGTAATAACTTTATTTTATTTTTGTGATAAAGCCGCCTTTTGTAATAAACTGGCCCAATGTATTTTGTAATAAATTTTGCCACATTTTGAATTTGGCCTCAAGTTATTGGCCTATATAATTCCAAACTTCAAATAGGCAACTAACATTATATTTGGAGTATTCTGTCATACATAGATGAATTAGGCTACATAGCTCTAAGGGAAATAGCCTAAAAATCAAAAAGTTACTCCTGTCTAAATTCATTGTTTCACAAACAACAATAATAGGTATTATTATGTAATGCACCATGTTATTACATTTCCCAGCAAGTAAAAAAGTTGCAAGTGCATTTTGTAATAATCTTCTCAAAATGTAATAACTTATTACCTAATGTTGCAAAATTTATTCCGAAATGTGTTGGGGCAGTTTATTACAAAATGTGGCTTTATGACAAAATGAAATGAAAAAGTTATTACATTTTGGACGTTTATTATCAAATGCACCGTTATTACAAAATGCATCTCAACAGAGTATAAAAACTATGATTGAAATAAATCCTTATCATTCATATTGTAAGCGATAACTTTATCATCACAACCCTAATGAGATGTTTGCTCATGGAAACTGTTGTCCCCTTTATTCTGATTCAGGGAGGCGGAGGGGAACCGGATGCTGCCATCAGTGAAGGACAATAGTGGCAGCCACGGTTCACCCATCAGCGGCAAACTGGAGGGCATCTTCTTCAGCTGCAACACAGAGTTCAACACAGGAAAACCTCCACAGGACTCCCCTTACGGCCGCCACCGCTTTGAGGTCCGTGCCGATGTGCTCTTCAACCCAGACACCAACCTGTACTTTGGGGACTTCTACTGCATGTACACAGCATACCACTATGTCATCCTGGTCCTGGCACCCAAGGGCTCCAGAGGCGACGAGTTCTGCAAGCAGAGGCTCCCCGCGCTCGACATCACCAACAACCGCTTCCTCACCTGCAAGCAGAATGAAGATGGCGACGGCGAGCTGGTGTTTCACCACGCGCAGGATGTCATCTTGGAGGTTATCTACACTGAGCCTGTGGACCTGGCGCTGGGCACGGAGGCGGAGATCAGCGGGCACCAGCTGATGAGTCTGTCTACAGTAAATGCCAAGAAAGACCCCAGCTGCAAGACCTGCAACATCAGTGTGGGACGCTAAAAAAAGAAGGCGAATGTAAGCGAGGGAGGGAAGGACTAGAGGTGGCTGACCTCTTAACACACAGGAAGTCCACGTGAACTGATGAAGCAGACCAACAATGCATGAAGCAGCAGATTTAGTAGGCTCCCAGACATGCACACCGACATATCACAGCTCTGTACTCCAGTAGATCATCACTCCAAAAGCAGAGCAGAATTCAAGGTACTCACATCTACACCTGCACCGCTGTCTCTTCACCTGAGAAGGATTACCCTAAATGTTGAAACCGTCCATACAGACTCACCTAAATTAAAGACCTTGAACCATGAAATGTAAATCATGGACACCGACAACATCGATCATCAATAAATCCTGGAATTCAACACTGGCGTGCTGACCAAACCCTTTAATAGTACTAACAAACATGGGCTGCTTCTGTTACATTTGTTTTTGTTTATTTGATTCTATTGTCCCTATTTTATTAATAATATTTGCCTTGTTATTACTGAAATGGATTGAGTGTCCACCATCTGTGTGGTGTTTTGTTTCATATTAATTTAAGTTTTTTCTATATTTTTTTCTCTCTTTTTTGCCTTTTTATTTCCAAATCTGCAGTAGACATACAGTATTTTTACCTTCTACTAGTGGCAAGGACTGGTACTACAATTTCTTAGGGCTGCAGCATCAATTGTCATCTTTCTTTATACCAAAGGTATTAAAAAACTAGATCAAACCGCTGTGGGATCCTCGGAGTACTAATGCAACAGCCTCTCTAATGTGTACTCTCCAAGTCTTTGATGACCAGTGTGAACTACTCATTAACTTGTTAACCTTTAAAAGCATGATGCAGTTCTGTGCAGCATGAGTATCAAAGCTGTCAGTACCTCTACCATCACAACCTTTTCTGCAACTGTCTCCTTTATTTTACTGTAGTGAACAGAAAGAAAGAAAATAGAACCATAAACTGTGTTTAGCAGAATAAATGTGAAAAAATATTTATTTTTATTGATATATATAGATATATATATATATATAGAAAATTATATAAACCAGAAGTGCACAATGTCAAAAGCTCTGATAATTGTCACCAATGGCATTTAGAGGGAAATAACATTATACAAGCAAAATGGGAGATGAATACAAATTGGACTGTAGATTTACCTTGCACTTGCACAAAATGCCAACATTCATTTTTTCCAAGGTGAACATGTAAAATGAATAGTCACAATTCATAATAAATATAAAATTACTAATGCATATCATAGCACAAATTGACATGCACAAATGCCACAGGATTGTTTCATTGATTGCATTTAAACTAAAATCCTTCTTGCCAAGATAGCACTTTTTTAGAATGCAGTTTCCACGACGACTTAGGACGCTTACGTCCAAAAAATAGTATTCTGGGAAGGAAAAAGCAAGTAACAAAGTGCCATAATATACATACGGTAGAAACAAAAATATTCCTAATATGTAACGAACATCAACTGGTTACAGCTCCTCATCACTGACATGAATCGTGCTACAAAACATACACTTGCTACATCAGGTTTATATAAGGCTGGATCATGAATGATAAAGGATACGTTTTTGGGGACTAAAACTCTGCAGTTGCCCACCAACTCATTCGGATCGTCACTGTTTTTCCATTACTTTTTCTCATGTAAAGTGCATCAACATTATGAGCATGGCATGAAAACAAGTTCAGACCCTGGTCAATTCTCAACATGATTTTTGGGAAGTGACTGAGTCTTGTTTGTCCAGATTTTAAGTCCCACTGTGAGAAACTCAACTGGTGTTGGTTGAGTCCTGTTGTTTACTGAGCAGGGCCTCCAGTAGACGGAGCTTCGCTTTGAGGTTCTTATACTGGCAGTACTCCTCGGCCATCGGTCCACGGTCCTCCTTTTGACAAACCCTGTTAAAAAAAAAAAATAAGAGGAGGAAAGAAGATGCAACAAAAGGCAAAACTTTTTTAAAAATTGTTTCCAAAACAACCTGCAGCTTCCATAACTGGTGGATAGTCCCTATGTTGCCTTACTCAGATAGCTTTGTACAGTGTGTATTGTAATCAGAAACTTGCTGTATTTACTTTGGAGGACTAACATGTACAGTACAAAGGAAGTGTACAGTTCAGCTCAAACGTCTATCTCTTCGTCTCTTTCCTGAGCTCTCTGTGCTTTATTAATGTTAAGTGAGTGTGCTTTACACTGTCGTACCATTACAATGGGTTTTTTGTGGATGTTTTTTTTTTGTTTGTTTTTCACAAACAAGGCATTGTTGAAAACCAAATGTTCCAAGTTTAATAAAAGACAATAAAATTCAAAAGGCAAGTACTTTTGTTTTGGTATGTCATTTGTGTGTTATTACCTGCCGGTCTGAGTGTAAAAATGTTCTTCAAAGTCACGAAGTGCTTGGTGGAGCCTCCGCTTCTCCATTCTTGCCATCCTGAGGTGATCCAATAATTCTGATCTGAACATTTGAGCAAAACAGAGAGGAACAGTCAATAAAAGCTTAGGTTTCCAAACTGATTTGATGGATTTATGACAATAAGAGCAATAGGGTCAAAATATAATTGAGGGGCTTTTTGAGGTCCCTTTCCAGGGTAACAGTTGACTTTTTTTTCTGTTTTCATTCCGAAAAATCAACATAATCATAACACTACATGGTATTTTTACAGAAAGATTCTTCTGAATATCATATCATATTGAGTAAAATTCAAATTTATTTATTAAGATATTGTAGTAACACTTGATATATGTTGATAAATACACACTTGACACACACTACTTTATATTAAATAACTAAGGAAGAGGAGAAAGAACATATGTTGGAGTCTGCCCGGTGTTTTCTTCAGGAGGAAATGACATCATGTGAAGCAGGTCATGTGATTTGGAATTAACACTCTTCCTTCAGAGGTGTTTCTGTAATGGGTAACTTAGTTGAAAGTGATTTATCAAACGCAGATACAATTTGTCACTTTCAACTTGAAATTTGATATATTGCCAAAAAAGAAACTTCTGACATGATTATCTCAACTTAATAAAAAGAACACAATCAAAGCCATTTTTGAATAAGCTCATTATTTCACTAATTAGAAGGTGGTTGGTATTAAATTTGGACGGTTATTTAGTTGACATTTTAGTATATCTGGTCATCTGTTAATATTTATTAATAAGTGAATGTTTCCATAATTAATTAATTATGGAATTTTTAAAGACAGGATTATAATGAACATAAAAATCATTAGTTTTTTTTTCTACTGTTGATAAAGATGCCCCTCAAAAGTTCCTCAATTATATATTATAATAAAAGGGATAGTATTATGTGCATTTTTGCTGTTGTGTTGCAAATACCTTCCTTTATGAGGCAACAGTAATATACAGTGGATATATTTAGATTTATACACTTCAAGTAATAAAATAAAATGTATCTCATTAAACAAACCTGGAAGCTTCGTGTAGTGTTGCCATGGTGATGAGCTGAGACTGGAGCCCCTTGACCTCCTCTAAAGGGGAAACCAGTGGTGTTTCAGTCATTTCCAGTGAGTCATCGGAAGACGTGCATCTGGGCGATTTAAGCCAGAGTGGCTGCTGCCTGGGGCGCTGTTTGGAACGCTCCTCATCAGAACCCTCCTCCTCATCCTGTACATACAAGCACGTAGTTGCACAGTTGAAAAAAATGTAAGTGAATATAACAATTATGCACACATGGAGACTTGTCTGTCCACTGATGAAATGTAAAGCTGCAGAACAACAGGCTCAGTTTCATTTTTGAACTGTTCAAACACCAGTTTGCTGATGAACAGTTTATTCTAAACCAGTCCTTGTTTCTCATAGCCCAGACCTATGCCCACAGTGCCAGCCCTGGAGACAGGTGTCTGACACTGGAACAAGGAAAACTACTGCCTGGGATGTTTGGCTAGTTTGTGTTCCTTTACAACAATTACGCTTGTCTTGGATGGCCCTAAGGACAGGATGCAGCCACAATGCCTTTGAAAAGTAATGTTTGAGTAGAAACTGTTGAACACTTGCACATGTGAAATGAACCATGGTATTAAAATTCTAAAAAGAGACAAATGAAATTCCATATTGTGCATTGTTTTGTCAAAATGCAACATTCACAATTGGTTGCAGCTCAAAGATTGCTGATATTCTTTCATATTGTGAGGGGGGAAAATGGCAATACTAATAGCACAAGGGAGGAGAATGCCAAAAGAAATAGTTGCTAAATTCGTTGATCAATACAACACCATACTGTAGTCACAGAAAAAAATATTAGATCAAAAGTCATCAAAAACAATGCAATTAGGCAATCAAGTACTAACTCCTGTGTGTATCATATGACTAAAACAAACAGGAAAAAACAGCCATGGAATGCCTCAAAGCACTGTTTTTGCCAGTACAATGCCATAGATATTGATGTAAAAACTTGTAAGAAAATCATGGAAATGGATAGGTATCAGATCTTAAATTAAACTTGTATAGCTATTTTTGTTGTTATCATTATATTTGCCCAAAAAAATGTACCTTTATCTGTACCAGCCATTAAAATGAATAAGAAATTGAAGAAAAACATTGGGTGGTCTAACATTTTGTTGTGTGACTGTGTATTCTCAGCCAGACAAAAGTAGTATTTGCAACCGACCATTGGAGGGCAGCAGAGCCACACATATGTGGCTCTCTGTTGATGGTGAGATGTGGCCAGTGGAGTTGGAGTAATGGACTACAAAACAGTTGTTCACTCATCTGGCTTTCGGCAAAAACAGTCATAGTGCTAGAGAACTCCTTTCTGTACAACCATCATTCTCTTACTGGAAATCGTCACAAATTTTACATGTAATGTTTATGTCTTTCAAAAAAGCAAACAAAATACTTACAATGGTTGTGATTACTGTTGTTTTAGCAGAAGAAAACTGCAGCTGCTTGACAAGTCGGTACCTATCGTAGAAAGGTTTCATCAGAGTCCGCTCCTGTCTGGTACTCTACAGATGCCCACAAAGAAACACAAAGATTGGTCATGCATGGAGTACGCCAACTCAACATAGTCCCTAAGCCTGGAGAGCTTAGAGTTAGTCACAATAGTGAATCATCAAGGCCCATTTACCGGTCGTCCATGCAGACTTTCAAAATAGAGCAAACACTTCTGCAGGCTTGTCTTCTCCATGGTCATCTGGAAATGTGACATCTCCTGCACGTGGCATTGTGTCATTACATCAGGTTAGTCATCAAATCTCATTTATACTGTTTTGTTGAATAGTTCATACATGTCAGATATATGCATGTGTCATTAGTATTAACCTTAAGGCTTTCAGGCAGGCCCAGCTCTCGTCTTCGCTCCTTCAGCCTGTTGGTTATAATGTTGACCGTTTCTTCCACATTTGGTTTGGTGTTGCCGTTGTTGTGAAGCTGCTGCAGCTCCATGCCGGTCAGTGCTGCCCCCTTCTGGTCATTGCCAGGCTTGAGGGGCTCAGCAGGTTGGTTGAAGCGTCCATGTTCTCTCAGCCCCCCTTCTATTGATTGTCTTAGCTTAAGCTCTAATCAAAACATATGCAGACATGACACAACAAAAATATAAACACATTTGCAATTAATGTATTATTAGAGTTGTTGTGTGTTTATGTACAACACATGTCTGTCTTTTCACATGAATACTGTGTTGTAATATGCATGCCATTTCTGACCTTTAAGCTGTTTGCGGCTCTTGATGAGCTCCTTCATGAGCCTGGAAACCTCTGGATGTGCTGTCTTATCATTATGGGCCGGCTGACAAAACCACAATACAAGAGTCACATTAGTGATGAGAACAGGGATCAGTGCCCAAAACCATGGACGTGGTCTGTCTGCTTCACAGCTTATCCCAGGTATCATTAGGGTTCAAGAGTTACCACTTGCTCACACCTTTTGGTCTTGTACCAAGTTATTTCCTTAATGGTCTGATATATTTCACTGCTTCTCTAGT
>JAPTGZ010000008.1:26017400-26046705 GCA_029814645.1 Fowleria isostigma
CGCCTTCGCCTTTAAGTAGCTGGGATAGGCTCCATGTGACCCCCGTGAACCTAGTGAGGATAAAGCGGGTTCAGAAATTGTATGAATGAATGAATATGGCAGTTTATGGCAACACAAATTAAGACCTTGTGGATCAAATTTAATACCTTTTAAAGACTTTTTTAAGGTATTAAATGCAGGCTTTTGAATTCAGGACTTTTAAGACTTTTTAAGACACCATGGAAACCCTGTGCTATAGCCTACAATGGCGGAAAAATTACTAGACCACCCCATGTTTTCTTCAATTTCTTGTTCATTTTAATGTCTAGTACAACTAAAGGTACATTTGTTTGGACAAAAATGATAACAAAAATAGCTTATAAAAGTTTAATTTAAGAGATGATATCTAGCCATTTTCAATGGTTTTCTTGATAATAACAATAAGTTCTTACATCAATAACTATGACATTGTACTGACAAAGAGTGCTTTTAGGCATTCCATGTGTTCTGTTCTGTCTTTTTTAGTCACATGATACACACGGTAGTTAGTACATGATTGCATAACCATTATTTTTGATGACTTTTGATGATCTAATAATTTTTTTATTGACAGTATTTGTGCTCACAATGCTAAAATTCAAGGTTTGACCCAAATCCTCTGGTAAATGTAAGCTTTCTGCCTTCTATTTTAGATTTGAACTCTAGCTAAATCTTCAGCTCCCACCATATTAAAGGATCCTCCCACTGACAAAGACAAACACATTTGGCTTAAAAGGACGTAGTGAGTTAGCAGATATTTAGCTAGTGTTTCATATCTTATTAATCTAACCATGTAAGGCCACATTTACTCCCACTGTTTCTTTTTTTTGCTATAATGAAAGCTCACATTACTCATCCATGACCTATGCAGTATGTGGACAGAAAACCATATAATTTCCCAGCAGTTCTACACAAAGCTGACCCCTTTATTCCTCTTAATGATCTTCTCCTACACTCTTGCGACACCTGAGAAGCGATCGCCTGCTGTTTTTTTCCGTAAGAGACTTGGCAGGTGTAAACATGCGGAGCCACCCCGCAGTCTGGATCAATCTCTCTCTCAGTTTGGCCACCTAGCTTCATAAAGCTGCAGAGGTCAAAGGCCACTGCAGCACCCAGCATGGCCGCCCTGAGCCTTCAGTCCAGATTCCTGCTTGGATTAGTTCAGGTTGCTTGGCTTCAGCCGCATGAAAGAACACTGCAACATAGAAAAACACAGGATCACTTGTATCAGAATGCTCAGCAAGTATGTGACACTTGATATGGTACTCAAAGCACTGTTATAATGGGTTGTGTGTTATTCTGGTAAGTTTCACCCTACTGTATGTGTGAATGAGCTATAGTAACCTGGAGAGAATAAAAGGAAAAGTGAAGGTCTTGCACTCGTCACTGTTGTCCTGTTATCCTCCGCAGCTTATGACGCACATTACAAAGGTTCATCATGTGAAATGATCCTAGACTGATTGATTTATGAAGCACGATTCACTGGCCACCGACCAGTTAGAACCGGTCAGAACCATCCACAGTATGTACTCTAAGAAATAAAAGTCAAGCACTGGCACAAAATCAAGAGTCAACCATGTGATCATCATTCCTCACATGATAAAAGTGTTACATTAATGGCAGCGCTATGCTTTGCTGCGTCGAAGAAATCCTTTTAAGGTATGATGGATTTCTCTGGCACTGAACCCGTTTACATGCACATAAAAACCCTGATAATTAGCCGATTCAGGAAAAGTTAGCGATCATGTAAACAGTATAATCTGATTATGAGAATTCAGATTAACACCTGGATTTCTCACCAATATTCTAATGTCTTCATGCATGTACAGTCGCAGAAAAAAAAAATATCAGACCACCCTATGTTTTCCTTCAGTTTCTTGTTAATTTTAACCTGGTACAACTAAAGTTACATTTATTTGGACAAATACAATAACAACAAAAACAGCTCATAAGAGTTTAATTTAAGAGCTGATATCTATTCATTTTCAATGGTCTTCTTTATAACTAAAATCACATAAGGTCTTACATCCATAGCTATGGCACTGTATTGACAAAAACAGTGCTTTTCAGCATTCCATGTTTTCTGTCTGTTTTAGTCACATGATACACACAGGAGTCAGTACTTGATTGCCTAACTATTATTTCTGATGACTTTTGTTGGTCTAAATGTTTTTCTGTGACTGTAAGTGAAGAAAAACTTGTCATTTTTAATTTTGATTCCAACTTGTCTCCCAGGTTTATTGGGTTTTCAGATACTGAAGACTGTAAATGAACTCTATCATTATCCTGAGGTATATTTGGTTTCTTGGAAGACATTAAACAACTCATACATCACCGAAATACACTTGAGTAAACCTGACATAATGTCAGAACTCAAATAACTCCAATAAATCCAATATCGACATGTTTGACTATATGATATTAAAGAAAAATGAAGATTAACGGACATAAAACCACTGGTAATATGTAATAAAGCTGGATCTGGTTTACGCTTGTGTTAAAGGAGCACTTTTGATGGTCTAATAATTTTTTTCCGTGACTGTATAACTGTTAATCTGATTAATTTCATTCGTTTACATCTGCACATGTGAAATAATAATGAGAGAAAAGGGAAGTTGTGTGGTAATAATAAAAAAAAATCAATAAACAAAAGTGAATACAATGAACAAAACTAACAGAACACTGAAGGAAATTAAAAAATCCAAAAATTAAATAAAATGATCATTAAAATGAGCTTAAAATGCAGAAAAACAAAGAGAATATCCAACAAATAAACAAAAATGAATCAAATCTACAAAATGAACAAACTACAATAATGTACAAAAGGAAGATAATATGTCACACTATATGACTCCAGAAATCTGATATCGATCAGTATTGGTGAGAATGTAAACGGGCTCATTGTGTCATGAAACAGGATGAGAGTTAAGTGATGACATTATTCCAGTGAGGTAATTGTACGTAAATCAGTGTTAACTCTCAAACGCTTGTGGTCATTATTTTACATTTTAAGCAAAAAAAAAGGGGGAAAAAAAGGAAACTATGGTTGCCTGCCTTGCATATTTTCTTTTACACAAACATAAAGTGACATAACAGAGTGTCTGAAGTCACAGTGATTGGAAAGTCCTGTCACTTCAGAAAAAAACACATTCATAAAAACCATGACATACAACTGTCATTAACACGATAAAGACACTGTGGTGGACTTTGTACTCTAATAGGTGTTACTTTCTGTAAAACCTGTATGTTTGTTCTCCCTCTGGGTGTTTAAACAGGATGACTAACAAAGATAAACTTCCATTACCTTTTGACGGCCAATATTATTATTATAAGCAAACTGTAAAGGCTGGTAATTAAATTCAAGTAAGAAATAATATCCCCTTCAGCATTATTCCACTGATAAACAGATACATTGTACTGACATAGCTTCATTTTTGTTACATAATTAATGGCACAGTGGACTTTGTTGCCAGTTGTTTTACACTTGTGGTTAGATTCAAATTTTTATAGAACCTATTGAGAACTAAATGATCTGTTATTAAATCCTATTATGTAAAACTATACACTATATGTTCTTTTAATTAGGATTTTAGCTCCAAGCAGTGACAGGACTTGTAGCCAGAGTGAACATGATAATGTGATCCTGTTCAACCTGATTCGGATACAAGCGTGGATGTGAAACATTAATAGCAGGTTATGTATCAGCTGACCATCCCTCAGGGTCCTTACATACTCCGCAAGAACTGAAAAAATCGTTCTTTTTCCCAAGGCTGTGAGAAAAGAATGATGCCATTCTTTTCTCATAGCCCTGGTTTGGGAGTTCTTGACATTTCATCTGGGTAGAATGTTTGCTCTCACATGGCGTCCGCCAACTATTGTGTGATCAGTGTTAACGTGGTTTACGTGGATAGGTGGAGGACTACGCCGGAGTTCTGCCCTTGAGTTTACGGTGACGTCTGAAACATCCTGACCAGAACTAACTTTGTTCTGTCCGCCTCCAAAGTATGAACACATTTCTCTATTCATACGGGCCTTTAGTTCAGCAGACATAAGCTCAGGTCCTGTTTAGGTCATTGTTTCTGAACATAAAAAAATCTTTGTGAAGATGCTCTACAACATTTTGTGGATTTGATCAGGTGCTGAACATTTTTCACTGGTTTTGAAAAAAATCAAATATGGCAGCCAGATAAATTTGATCATACCTTGTCACATCACATGTCTGAGATCTCCCAAGGTCTAAACTTAAACACAAATATTAGAAATTTTTTTCCCATGTTGCTATTGCACAGTAGTGTGGGTCAACTTTCTCATTTGTCTGTTACCACAGAGCCAATCATCGCCTTTGATTTATCATGTGTAGAGTGGTAACCTGTCACCCTGCTGTCATAGTACTGTGGTTATAAGCATCACACCTACCATGTGCTTATCCGGTTACAGGAAAAGGCTGGGGGACCAGCTTGTTTGTGTACCTATTCTCACTTTCAATTTCAACATGCAGGCAGACAACATGAAACGTGTCAACTGTCTTGCCTCATATGAGGAAGTTGCCTGGGCTTTTGATGAATATAAATCAGCTGCTGGGACAACGTTCAGAGTGCAGAAGTCGGATCATTTGATTGGCTTTGTGGCAACAGACAAAGCGTTCATACCACGGTACTCTGGCAGTAGCCATTGCCCATTTTCTTTGCTTTATGACTGGCTGCAAAATCTAAAATCCATCTGATAATTTTTGTGAGACCTTGTTCAAACTAGTTTTATGCATTTCCTCAAAAGAGTTGCAAGTAATCGACCTCACTTTACATTTTGACTGTGTGTGAGGGGTTTTAGAAAAACAAAAATCCATATCATTTCAGTGAAGCGTGGACTGAAGATGATTGTATTCATTTTGGGACAGATTGGAAAGACTTTCAAAGCTCAAGATGCAGACATGATGCATTGTAATAAGAACGAGGCGAGAGGCCACAATCGATGTTCCAACAATACCATCGTACCATAGCATTCTAGTTTAGAGCTGCCAAATACTCAAACAGCATAAAAAAAAGTGTAAGAAAAGATATAAGCCCAATAGACGCCTTCACAGATTCACTGATTGGCCACCAAAGACTTTGTACCCTCCTCAGGGGACGACTTTCATATGATTTTACACATTATCTTCTACAAAATATGAACAATTTTCTTAAGAAAGCATTTAAGACAATCTAAACAAAAGCCATATTAGCATTAGACAGCAAAGTGCACACATTAAAGCCACTGCATTATATGGTATTTAACTGCTAATCTATCCATGCCCAACATCATTCACAAATAACTAACAAATGTTGGAGGTTGTCATCTTGAGAGCTTTAATCATACATAGAAATTTAGTTCAACAGTACCATTCATTTAGAATGTTTTAGCAGTATGTATATTTAGTGTAAAGAGCATGTTTTTTTTCCTTTTTCTGATGAGGAATATCCATAAGGATGATAGAAGCGTTCAGAAATACACCAGAGAGAGAAGAGCAGAGAAGAGACCGAGTACATGACTAAGTTGTAACACCTCAGACTACATTTTATACACCTCAATAGGCGACATTTATCTGTGGTTTATGTACCAGTGTCCATCCTCCTTGATGATTTTTTTCCTTTTTATTTTTAACTGAAGAGCAGCAGAGCCTTTGAATGCTTTAGGGAAGTAAAATAACTGTGGCATGAGCTCTGTTTGATCAATGCCCTATAATGGAGATAATCCTAGCAGTCTTCTGTGATGCATCTTGTTGACCTAATCGAAGCTGTGTTAAACTTTGGGTTCAGGGTGAATCACTGACAGTCTTTGAAAAAAAGGACGTGGGGTGCACCGGAGTGGAGGACATTACTGCAATTGAGTGTCATATTATAGGCATGAAAAGAATCAACCACATCCATCTATCAGCTTGTCCATGTCTCTAGCCATACATCCATCTGTTGATCCAAACATCCGACTTATTCCAAGACACAACCAGGAAACATACTCTCTGTGCCGTTTGTGCTATCTCAGAAGCGCCACAACAATGACTCCAACCAGCTAAGTCCCAAGCAAAGAAAAAAAAAACCAAAAAAAAAAAAACCAGAACATGTACAAGACAGAAGGTGGAACAGATAATTGGCCTACAAATCCCAGAAGCAATTATTTTTCAGTCCATCCATTCCTTTTAAGAGAAGTTAAGTAACGCCACGTGTAGATTTGGCAGGCGGCTTTGCTTCACTGTGGGTGTGCCACCATCTTGTTTCTTTCCCCTTTTAAAACTTTTGAAGCTGCTTCTTTAGTGGAGTTGGTAAAGAGTAAGAAACTTGACTTCCAGAGCTGGTAATGATGGAAGCTGCTGTTGCGGTAGCATCGTGGCATTCAGTGTGCGCCAACACGCGCAAAGACAGAGACTGTGTGGCGTTAAGGCTGGGAGGGAGGCTGCTGTGCTGCTGCTGCTGCGTGCTGCGACATAGCTGCCGGGGAGGACATGGACTGGACCATGGGCTGGGCTGGTGGGGGGAGCGGAGGCTGAGGCTGCTGGGCCCCTGAGTGTGTATTGGGGGAGGGCGGGGGTGTTGGACGTTTGAACTTGTCTGGGCTGGTGCTTCTTCTTGGGGAGGGCCGCTGTTTGAGAGAAACAGGGACACAAAACACAAACAGGGAACAAAAGTCAGAAGATTTCATATTCATACAGCTCTAATCCAAACCCTGTTCATCTCAAAATCTAAAGTTTTTCAGCATGTTACATGTGCACAAAGGGGTGATATTCCTTGTCCTTTAGGTTTCTACAAGTCAAATCTAAGACTTTCTTTTTTTGGGTGAAACGTAAGTTTTTATTAGTTATTTTGTCATACAGAACATAAACAAACAGCATCAGATTTT
Organism: Fowleria isostigma; assembly: GCA_029814645.1. Lineage (NCBI taxonomy): Eukaryota > Metazoa > Chordata > Actinopteri > Kurtiformes > Apogonidae > Fowleria > Fowleria isostigma. The sequence goes on from JAPTGZ010000008.1 coordinate 26,024,286, forward strand.
AGTCACAGTCTAATAATAATGATATTTCAGGTTACAGTCATGAAATATCCGGTTATCCACATAAGTTTTTTGAGCAGCAGTCCATATAACAAACCACAATTAACCGTCTTTAAAAAACTGACTCATTTGCCACATCTTATTGAGTATAGATCAGCCTGCAGCCTCAGCAAAAATGTTAATCTCTCCATTTTATGAATTACATCAACATTTTTCAACCAGTGCTCCAACACCAGTGGATCCAGTTGAAGACATTTACGAGTGATTGGTTTTTTTTGCTGCAGCACTAAGGATTTTCAGATGGAATCTATCATTTACTATCAAATTATCAGGAAGATATCCCAACAATAGTGACAAGGTGGGTTGCTGTTTAAGACTTTCTTAAGACTGTTTGGAACAGAATTTGAGGCCCATTTCATGGCCTATTACATGGCCATACTGGCAAAATTTTGTGACTCCTAGAATTTAGGAAAATTAATTTATTCACTCCAATGCCTTGATTCTTACCGTTCCAATCAGGGGCTGCAAAGTTAGTGATAATTACCCACGCCAAGGAGGTTATGTTTTTGTTGGCGTTTGTCTGTTTGCAACTTTATGCAAAAACTACTGGACGGATTTGGATGAAATTTTCAGGACATGATGGAAATGACTTGAGGAACAATCAATTAGATTTTGGGAGTGATCCGGATCACCACCTGGATCCAGGATTTTTTAAAAAGGATTCTTTAACATTAGGACAGTTTTTGGCATATGTGCATATAACTCCACAAAAAAATAGTCAGGGAACTGATCCAAATAAATGTAGGATTATTACTTTGGTGTGAGTCACAATATGGGAAAACTATCATGCTTGGCGGAGGTCTGCCGAGTGCCTTTCTAGTTGGTTCCTAATTTCAATAGAAAATATCAGGTTAAAACAGGTGGAAGTGAGTAGAATAATGTTACTTTCTTTAGCGCTCGGACATTTTCCAGACACATTTAAACACAATACAGCAAACAGATTTATGGCAACAAAACTGAAGATCTACCATACCAAATTTAATAGCGTTTAAAGACTTTTTTAAGACTTTTAAGACTCTTTAAGACCTTACGGGAACCCTGTTAATAGGTGGTGTTGAGACATATGTCTTACATAAACATTTATGGGAGCAAATGATTTATAAATGAAACAGATTTCCATGTCATATAAATACAAACAACCTTGACATCAAACAATTAGCCAATTACTTTGTACCAACGGTATCATGATATGATAAAGAAAAATAAATGCCATTCGACAAGGATCAGGCGGACTGGAAATTAAAACCATTTTGTGATTCATGTTTGGCAAGTTTACCCCTTTAATCTACAAGTTTAATGCAACCAAAGCAGATATGCTTCGAAACACACAAAAGGTTCTTATTCATTTAACCCACTATTTAAATGGTTCTAAACATGAGTAAAAACACAACCAGACATAGTTGAATGAAAAACCACATAATGTACCCAATCTTAAGATGACCTACTTTATATATTTACTTGTTGTCATGACACAGAAGTACCAACGGACAGGATGAGAAGCATAAAAAGGAAAATATGACTGAGTGGTAGGTTTACCTCAGCTATTGGTCATGATCTAACAACTGTGATTCCAGTCAGAGGAATGGAAAGGAAAAAGAAAAGAAGGGTTTTAAAAATTAATCTGTCTGAGGTTGTGACCTCCCAGACAGAGCCACTCCTTTGTACAAGTCCTGGGTGGGCTGAGTGGTAATGGGACAGATTTAATGAGGATATGCAAAATGAGAAAAAGAACAGACATGAACACATTTAAAGTAAGTGAAGCTGAAATTTCAGTAAGTGTTAAGACTGATTAAAGCAATCAGACTGTGATAATGGGAAACAAAAGCCAACAATTAGTGAAAGCCTTCAATGGCTGTGCTCCGAGGAGTTGGGTGACGTCTTTCTCCATTTATAATTAAATGGTGGTAGGCAGTTAAACTAAATAGATAAACTTAAATGTATTTTCTCTAAAAGCACTGGAATTGTGTTTATTACTGTTTTTTTCAATGCTATTGGTCGAGGTGGTGCTTTTTGTTTTATGTCCATTGTTTCAGATCGTTGTTGCATGTGCTGTTTTAAATGTCAAGAGTACAATCCAATTACATATTACATATACAACTACAATTCACAGACACAAGCAGTTGCAGTATTGGTCAAGTTTTGGAGAATACCCAAGACGTAAAAGAACTATAACAATTAAAGCTCATGCTGTGTAAAGTCATGAAAACAGCTGTGTGGTTGAATGGTATTAACCACCAATTAAAGTAAGCGCATTTTTAGCTTAGATGATGCATTTTTAGTACTTTAGTTATACTAAGAAGCGATATACCTTCATACAAAGGTAAAGTGTTTGGCATTTTAATCTACAAAATTCTTAGATGTATATAAAACCATTTCAACAAAGCTACCTTAAGTGCATCTGCTGGGAAAGTGAACAAAATATTTGGACTAATATGTCTCAGTTTTGATGATGACCCCGGGGTTACAGTGACCTGATCAAACTAACCTTGCACAGTTTTATGAAAATATCAGTGAGTGAGTCATCGAGAAGGACAAGAAACCTGAGAGCTCACTACACATTTGATAACACATAAGTAATAAACAGGCACGGATGAAGTGGGTCAAAATGTACCATGGGCATACATGGCTTTATCAATCAGACTTACGTAATCTAAGTGCAGACTATCGACACATTCAGACTGAAATGTTTCTTATTTACAGCAGCTACAAAAGTTCATTTCATGTTCGATGTGTTCTACATTTTTGTCTACTTCTGTCTCCAATGATTACGATTCTATCACAGGGTTAAAGTTAAAGGTTTATTTGTATTAAATGTCCCTTGAAAACAAATATGCCACTAACCTTGCACCATCAAAATACAGCAAATTGACATGGGACGTTTAGGAGAAAAACAGGTTAGTTCATCAAGTTCTTGGATGCACAATGGCAAATTAAATCTCCAAGACAAGTTTAAAAGTTTCTTGCATAGTTCAGCAAATTAAGGGTAAGACTTTTAAAGACCATTAAGAATGCAATTTAAGCTCATGTTGTTATTTGCTGAGTGGCTCGTTCTGGGGCTGGACTCTGGTAACATTTTCAATGTGTAGAACAATACTGGGTGATAAGTGTTTGTTGGGCAGTTTTTTTTTTTTTGTTTTTTTTTTAATTGTTTTGTTTTTAAATGGTGGATCAATGTTTTTTCTGACTTGGTAAAGAGTAAACCGACTTTCCATTCTACTTTGATGGTTCTCAAAACAATTGCTCAAAAACAAACATGAGGACAAGGGTTTGAGGGATTGAACCACTGACCTTGTGGATTGTGGACAACCTGCTCTACCCTATTAAGCCAAAGCTGATACTTTTCATGAGTAACACTAACACCAATACCCAAAACTACTGATTCTTGCATGAGGTAGAAGTAGCGTCATACAGTCACGGAAAAAATTATTAGACCATCAAGTCATCAAAAACAATGGTTTTTGTCAAGAAAACTATGGGAAATGGATAGATATCAGCTCTTAAATTAAACTCTTATGAGCTATTTTGGTGGTTATTGTTATATTTGTAAAAAAAAAAGTACCTTTAGTTGTCCTCAGCATTAAAATGAACAAGATATTGAAGAAAACATAGGGTGGTCTATTAATTATTTCCCCAACAGTATTCATAGTTTTCAACAGGCATCCACCAGGAACTTCACCTACTGTTCTCAAATTGGGTCTGTTTGAATTTTACCCTCATCATTATTGGATTTTAAGACCTTTTTAGACTTCAAGTACCTACAGAGACACTAAATTAACCATTAGAAGCAGACAAGACCCTTGACATATGGGTGGCTTCACTCACCGCTACGGCGTGAGAGGAGCTTCCGTGGACGTGCAGGGCGGGGGTGTTGTAGTGGGAGATGGCAGCTCTGGACAGTGTAGCTGGAGGAGTGAAGCCGACTGTGTGGCTGCCATATGAGAGACCTGAAAGTGGGGGGGGGGGTCAAAGGGGACATAGGTCAAACAATAGTACCAGTGGAGACATTACAATCAACTAGAACAGTCACTCACTAAATAGTACAGTCGCAGAAAAATCAGAGTCACAATAGCCTTTACTGTCATTGCACATATTTTTGAGCAATGAAATTGGAGCAGTATGTCATTGGGAACAAATATTCACAAACACAGGAGGACACATGACACATTGCCGATTATCAAGATCAAGATAGTAAAAAGTAGGACACGATAGGAAGATGCCCAAAAAAGGACGAGTAGAAATCTCCATATTCACTGATTAACATGAAATGTAAATTTATGCCAGTGAAAAAAAACCCACATCAGTATGCAAAAAGCAGTTATATGTGTCAGTGTAGATAAACGTGACAGACAAAACACACGACAGTTGAATCGGTGGGGGTGGGGGGGACAAAGTTCCGCTACAGACTCTGGCAAGGTTACCCTGCAGCCAAATTCAAGCACTGGCAATACATTTCCCAGAAATTCCTGCCACGGAGGAGGAGGGCACATTTGGGATTCGTGGAGTTGGTGTGGAAACAAATGTTCACTTTCAAGTGTCCACAAAAATTATTGGGCTGTCAAAAGTCACCAGAAACAATGGTTATACAATCAAGTATTAATTCCTGTGTGTATCATGTGACTAAAACAGACAAAAAAAAAAAAAGGAGTGTCTAAAAGCACCATTTTTGTCAGTACAATGCCATAGATATTGATGTAAGAACTTATGTGATTGAGATTTTTGGTTATTATCATGAAAAATGGACAGATATCAGCTCTGAAATTAAACTCTTATGAGCTATTTTTGTTATCATTACATCCAAACACCTGTATTTGTACCAGGCATTAAAATGAACAAAAAATAGAAGAAAACATAGGATGGTCTAATATTTTTTTCCATGACTAATTAAGTAAGGAATAAGTTGAATTGTGGCAACAAGTGAGTCTAGCTTGTTGCTGTCAGGAGAGAAACACCACAGTGCTCTAACACCTAAGGATTAAACAGACCTTCAAGCTGTAGTCTAATCTTGCTGAATTATCCTAGACATGATTGACTTGACCTGGAAAGGCTTGACCTTGAATTCTCTTACACATACAATATAAAAGACACCCGTCTAATGATATTTTGCTGTCACACTTTAAAAACTGTGCAGTACTGTATTTAAGTAGTTATTTCCCCTCTTTTCCACTATATGCATTCAACCTTAATTGGTGATAAGGTATGTCTGCTTGATTTTTTCGGTTTGTTTTTGTTTGACAGGCTTTAGTCCATTGCTTTATGATACATAAAGACCATGGTTGCATAACCATTTAACCTGCTGTAGATGTTTTACCTCATGCCTTGTTTTTCATATGATATATATGAATGTCTGGTTACAACACTGGTTCCTGGTTATTTGTGCTGCTTATCTCGACTAGGATGCTCTTGTAAAATGTTTCGAATCTAAGTGAGTCTTCCCTTGTTTAGAAAAAACTGTAGACCATATTGAGATTTTTTTTCAACTCAAAATAAACATTGATTTAATACTTTTTACCGAATACACAACACAATATCACTACATCCAGAATCTGACCATAAACACTTTAGAGTTGCAGCTGTTTGCTACTATATAATTGTAAAAGCTGAAATTAAGGATGTGATTTGATATGTAGCTATAGTTTTTAAACACATTTGTTATTTCAAAATTGAATTGCCTTAAACAGAATCATGGACAGCAGGTCGTGGTAGTTAAATTATATGAGAGTAGGGCTGTATGATATTGGAAAAAGCTGACATTGTGATATTTTTTAACCCTGCAATATATATTGCAATTATCTTTTTAATTTTCGGTGATTTTCTTCTTTGTTTTCTGTGATTTTCGTCTTCATTTACAATGATTTTCTCCCTCGTTTTTGGTGACTTTCTTCATTTTTTGTTATTTTCTTCTTCATTTTCAGTGATTTTTCTCTTGTTCATTGCTCATTTTTCAATGTTGTTACCAGCAATTGTGTCAGGTACCTTTGAAATTAGATGAGAACATGTTGAGTTTATTTCTCTCCTACATTACAGGACCTGCGATGTGACTATTGCGCACACGTACATTGCAATGACAATGCTCAAACAATGTATTTTGCAGCTCTATAAGAGAGCCAGTTGTGGTCATAATTAGAGAGTGTAAGGGCACTTTCTTATGTCCCTGTTGAAGTCTTTATGGTTTTAAGAGACATGTCTATTGGGGACTAGATAAACAACATGCGTCACTTAAATTTTATTGTTCTACTCTGGAACACAGATTATGGCTTGTAAGCTGGCAATGCATCACACGACTTGCTTCAAAGGTGCATTTTATTGTTTGACAGCCATCGTCCCTGACACAACTACCTGGATGAGTATGTCATTAGCTGGACAGTGGCCACCTCAAATGTACGTACCAGGTGATATGGGTCTGCTGGAGCTGGGGGACGGGGTGTAGGGAATGGGGCTGGAAACGGTCCGTGCTCGCAAGCCCTGTGCAGACATCTCATTGAAGTACCTGAGGATGAGACACTGCATTATGAGAACTCAATCTTAAATTTTCAATAGTAAATAGCTTAACATTTTAAGAAGGAAGTAACTGCACGAAGTATATAACTACAATTACACATACCTTAACATACTTTTATTATGTCAGGAACATGACAATATTCTTTATTGTTCTGCAGCAGCTCAAAACATAGCCCTTAGCGGATCCTCAAATCACCAGATTCAACCTTTAAAAGTACTTCTGTCATGTGTAGTACAAAATCATTGGGTGTGGTCTCACAACAACAACAAAACCTTAATATATTTCAATAGCCAACTCGCATATATGCTTTTTAATTTTTAAAGAGGGTGCCTTGGACTGTTCTCCCTCCTTGCCATCCTTTTGAGTCCCTTTTCCAAAGAGCACCTCAAACTAACACCTTCTTTGGGTCCTAGAAGCATTCCTTCCCATGATTTTGTTTTATTTATATATGCTCATTGATTACTACTGAGTTTATGTTCTCTTGCAAAGTTGACCCACCTCAGATGCATGTTGTAACTCATAAAATGCATCTCAGCATAAATGAGTACACCCAAACACATGTCACAAAACCTTTAGTTTTCTTTGGTAATCAACATTTTCTATAGGATCCTGTAAAAACATCACAGTCTCAGTTAAGGAAAAGTTCTATAAAACTCAGGTTGGTCCAATTTGTTTGAAACTGTGCTTATGTTCATTGAGATATTGATTAAAATTTTATTTTTCAAAGGGGATGTACTCATTTATGCTGAGCACTGTATGTACTGTTGTGTTCCGTTTTTCCATTTGTTTGACTTGAATTATCACCCAGTCATAAATGTCAGTCTTAACTGCCTCTGTGGTCCATGGACACAATGACCTCTGCTGCCACAACAACAGGCTCCACTACATTACACAGCTTAGTTCATTTACTGAAACGAGGCAAGTTTGATTTGTAGATCTCTCATTTGTCATCTTGCTGACACAAATGTTTCCATTAAGGTTAGTGTGAGGTTAGGTGCATGCATGAGCTATCTTTTACCTCTCATCGTCCATTTCCAGACTGGATTCGCTCTCTGAGAGCTGTCTGCACAGGGCCTCCCTGCGCTCCATTTCTCTCTGAAGTTTCCTCTGCAGTCGGATGTTCTCTTCCCTCATGTGTCGCTCCTCTTCGATGTACTGAGCCCGTTTCTCTGTGTCTGTGAGAGACATGGAATAAAATAAACTAATGTCTAGAGCACACCCTTCTCATAATATAGTATATAAAAAATTCAACAATGTGAATATATTCAGTGGTCTAACTCTAATCCTTTCAAATAAAATTTTGCCGGTATAACAAAACCTCTTAACCAGTCCTTCTTGTTTATTTATATAATGCAAAGTCTTCAAAAGACAAAGTGGTGGTAATAGATAAGTAACACATGATGTCGCCTCTCTTTTTTGCACTTGTTGTCTACTACCGCCCTCTAGTGGCAGACACAATGCATAGCCAAAACAGAGTTGAGTGTTCAGTGATGTTTTTCTGGTGTAAAGCCTTCATAGAGTTGAACATGCATCGGCTGTTCATAAACAAAGATAATAGCTCATTATGGAGCCATTATGTTCGTGTGTCTGTCACAGGTACTAAAAAGAAATCTAATGGCAAAATATAGGAACTATTCACACTAAAGCAATTGAATGGGCCGCCTGTGCTATACCACTCAAAATGTCTGATACACAGGGCTGGGTGACAGGACCAAAAATATTGTGTTAAAATAGTTTACATCTATGTATACTTCTAATTATCAGAAAAAAAAAGTCAACTCATTATTTTAAGTCTAAAGAATGACTTTGGTTCTGAGAGACAGTTGTGGAAACCAAATGGTTACTTGTGGTCTGTTTTTTAGGGTCAAAACATTCCAGAAATATAGATATAACATTCAAAACAATTATTAGGATAATAATCAAACATCAAATTGCATTAGTGAAACAGTGCAATAATAAATATGATAACTATCATTATAGTCTCTACTAGACCAGGTATTTTCTGTTAGGGATCACCAGAAGAGCGTGCCTGGTTGAGCATCTCAGGTGGTTGTTGTTGTCTATTGAGCATTTCATTGACCCTGGAGGTGTAAGGTAACAGTGAGTAACAAGCATCTAATGAGGCTAAAAACCGTTAGTATATAAGCCCCAAAGTATCCTGTTCTTGTAAAACAAGCCATCCTTGGGTGTAGGGTTAAGTCACTCCTCAGTGCTAATCTAACCATCAGTTTTACCCATCACACCCTTCATCAGCACTTAAGGACATCAACCCCTCCAGACCCCACCCCTCCTCAGACATGTGACTGGCTGAGAGGCCACTTACGCTGCAGCTCTGTGGTGCGCAGGCTCTTCTTAAGCCTCTCCACCTCATTCTTGAGGAAGCGGATATGCCGCATCATGTTCTCTGGTGAGTCGATCTCCATGGAAACATCTCTTGGGGAGGGAGGAGCTGATACAGGCTGGTCCAACTTCTCCTGGAGAATCCTAGTTTTAGAAAAACAAGCACACAAGACGACAGGATTTTTATTCCTGATGCACAAGCCTTAATGTGGCGGAAAATATGGCATCATGGAAGACAACAAGATGCGACGCCTGATGGGTGCTTTGTGTCCGAGCTCTATCGATGTCCAAATTCTATTAAAAGACATCACCGAGGAACACCTGTGCACAAGCTGGCATGTTCCTTTAATGCAAAAAAAAATGTGGACACTGTAGTTTATTCTGGGTCATTTTCACATAAACCATCCTGCTGCCGTAAATAATCAGTGAAGCACAAAATCCATAGTTAAAAATAGTGCATTATAAACACACTATGTAATCCTGATACAGAGTGGCTGGTTGTGTAATAATTAACTGAATCCATCTAGTATGGTCCCATACATTCACACATGGAAGTTTGAAAATGATGAAAAAAAGGTGAAACAAAAATAATTGGTTTAATATTTAAGACAACAATAGATTTCTATATTCACTACAAATGATTTTGAGATTCAATTCTGATTCCACTTTATAAGACTTTAATATGTATGGATGATGATAAATATCAACACATAAGATAATTATCATTATTACGTACCTTTTCTCAGCCTCTAGCTTGTCCATCCGTTTCCACAGTCTGTTAACCAGAGCTTCTTGTTCCTGCTCTAATGTGTTCTCAAGGTCGATCTTCTCCCGTCTCAGCTGAAGAATAAAAAGAGAGAAATGAATGACTTCCATGGACAAAAAACCTTGATGCTAAAACGCATTCACAAGAAGGTACACTCAAATGCAAACCCATTTCACTGTATAGCTTTCAACCAGAAAAGTGACTTTCACATTGCGCTAGGGCTACCATGTCTGCTTATTGACACACACTGAAAAACAGTCTGAAAAACCTTTAATTCAGTTGGTTCACAGAACCACAGTCATCATTGCTGACACTGATCTATGATACAATAAAATTTATTGTCCCCCTCAGGGAAATTTTTCTTGGGCTGATGTAGCTGCACTAAACTATCATTCACATACATTCTTCTGATCAACTACTGTTGGTAAAAGTAAGAAAAATCTGTTCAACAACACATCACATAACTTAAAGGAACACCACAAAACCTTAGGACAACCCAAAGCACAACCCATCCATTCTAAACTTTTAGTTCTCTAGTACAATTTCATATTCTTGAATTTTTTTTTTAAACATCATCTTTTTCTTTTGTGCCAACAGCACAGGAACAATGCAAGAAATTAGGTACAATGTGATAGAGGAAAACAAACTAGTGAAAAATTTTATTCTGATATAAAAAAAAAGATAAAAAAAACAACTGTCAAATCAACTGTAAGTCTTTTTTTATGACTGACTAATTAGTTGACAAGTTGCTGCAGATCTAATGCCAGCTGATACAGTTGATTGTTTTTGTCTGGTGCAACTATGCCACCTTAATGAGCACATCTCCGTCTGGGAAGAATGCGCAATACTATTACATAAGCTTCACTCTGACACATATACATACATTCATGAGTGAGCTGCAATAACGAACACATGGATGCACGCCATTTAAAAAAAAAACAAAAAAACAACTTTTCATTACAGCAGGGAAACATTACAAAGTTTGACACAGAAACAGACATTTTTTCAGTAACTGAATAATTCTGTCCACTAATAAAATAATTCAGCATAAAGAATATACCATTTCTTGCCCGACTATTCTTGCCCTGACTCACCTGTTCCAGGGTTAGCTGCTTTGAGATGGTCTCATTCTCCATCTTCTTGATCTTTTTCATCAGCTTGTTAACCTGGAACTCTTGCTCCTGCTCCAAATGCTGCTCCAGCTCTGCCTTCTCATGTTGGAGCTAGAACGAAAAGAAAAGACAGACAGTAAGACGACAGTGTGCAGACACAGTAAAAGAAGAGGTGGTGGGTGAAAAGAGAGATGAATGAGAGCAACAAAAAAACAAAACAGGAGATTCATGGTGAGTCACATAAAAACTATTTGATGACCGCACTGGACAAACGGTCGGGTGTCAGATCAACATGTTTAGCTAGCACGTTCAGAATACGTAAAAAACAATGCCAGTATTATACTCTGATTCATGATTAAAATTCCCAGAAAACGGAGGAAAACCATGACTTAAGGTTGTTGGAGGCAACAAAAGTAACCACCTTTGGCAGCTCACCAATACAAAGAAAGGGTGTGGCTCAGTACTGATTCAAAATGGAACGACTGTATGACGGATTATATAAGTGATTACTCATTACAGGGAAAGGGATGCAAAATGTTAATTTATAGGAAAAGTCAAGAGGGGAACAAAAAAAATTTCCATTATATTACAGACACAAAGAAAAAATGAAACACCTCATAGAAAGACAATTAGATCATACAATGACTGCACTCATACAGAATATTCTGGTCAAAAGAGCAAGTCGCCAAATGTTTCCCCACCCAGTGGGAGACATTTTCCTTCAAATTAACACACTAACAATTTTAGAAATTGCTGTGCTTCCTTTGGTCAGAAATTTACCACCACAGCTACAGTGCAAGGCCTCCACCCAAATGTGCAATATGGTGAGTAGCATCTTTTACCCAAATCTGTTTTGTATTAACATGTTTTAGTTCATTATGAAATTGTGGACATCGCCTCAGAGACAATGTGGCCTACTTGGGCTCTTTTGTCTGTTAAGGATGGCTTGAAGGCAAGAGCAAAATAAAGTTAGCAGCCATGTAAACAAGATGAAGTTTGTTTTTGCCTCTGGAGTCTCAGTATCTTACTTAAGCTAATTATCAACTCCATTAACATCAACACCATTATCATTTTTATCCAAAAGTGTGAACTACAGCTCTGGCAGATGTTATAGAGATGGAAGGAGCAATTAGAGGGTATATCAAATTCACAGTGTGTGCTCTATAAAGTGTGCTGAAGGGAGGCACTCAAAATCCACCCTGAAGCACTTGCATTATTCGTATAGTCAAGTTTGAATGAGTAATGCACAAATCCATTACCAAAAGACAATTCTTGCAAACTGTATTTCTGCACAAGAGCAGGAGAAAAAATTATTTGCTCATTTCATCACCAGACTATAACCAAAGCTCATGTGTATGTGTAGACACATGCAAACACTATGGGCTGTTTGTGAATACCAATCTATGGGCAGAAGCAGACACAGGCCTGTTTCATGTTAAGTAGGACGGCAAGATAACAAAAAACACAAACAACATCCATCTGTATGACCTTAAGCAGGGTCTGCTAAGGCACATGCATGTGCACCCTTCAAATCCCCACTTCTTTACACATCAACAAATCATTAGTCAGACTACAGTTAGCCGCAGAAAGTGTCAGAGAGTGTGCAAGCTGAGTGCTCAGCAGTTGGGAAAATAAGATGTGGAAAACAGACTGGAGCAAATAACCGACAGACGGGAGGAGAGTAATTTGAGAGTCATTTAGAGTAGCGAGCAGCCGCAGTGAAGTCATCTTGAGCCTTTCCAGGCTTCAGGCTAGTACCAGTACAGTTGATGATGATAATGCACTAGCTGGAGCAAACTCACGCATGGGTTTATGTGCCTACACATAGACCCAGTGGGCTTGTATTAAACTCATCGATGACTATTATATCAACACCTTAGTGTGACAATGGCATTTACAAACACAATTCATGAAATCACCATTAAAAAAATGGATTTCGCAATAGTCAACATTTTGCTGAAATGCTGAAAGCTAGCCCTGAACACACAACCACTTATACAAAACCTGGCATTTCTCTTTTCTTTCAGCCCCATCACTCACTTGCATGAGCTTCCTTGACAGTTCATTAGTGAGAAATTCTTCTTCTTTCTCATAGTTGACTGCCAAGGTCTCCTTCTCCTTCTGCAGTGCCTGGATCTTCTTGAACAAGGTGTTACTGATAAATTCCTCCTCCTGTTCAGCCCTGGCTTGCTGCGAGACAGAGATGAATGGTGAACAATGACAGAGGCAAACGTTAGGGAAAATACCTTGGACTCAAAAGCTGCAATTGGAAAGTTATTTCTAGTAAAATATTTAATATTATTTAAAAAAAAAAAATCCCTTTTGACAGAAGATTACCAGAGGTTTTTATGCTGTGAGATTATAGTAAAATGATAACAATGTTGGGCATAAATAATTATCTTGATTAAGATGGTTCTGGCACATGTGGGTAAAAGTGCTCTGCAAACACATGCCAATCAAACAAAATCTGCTGCAGTGAAGTCCGCTAGCCAAAGAGGAAGCAGACTTTCCCTAATTACTCAAGAGATGTTGCAGCAATGGTTGAAGAGTGAGGAATGGGGGCACTAAAGAAATATGCTGGGCAGCTACAACAGTTAGTATTATAATAATAAGGCCAGTCTCAAATTCCCCGTACTCCTCATTCTTTAGGAGCTCAAAGCAAAATGCTGTTCTGCAAGCTGTGAGAATGTGTCAGTTGTTAAAAGAACAATGAGACGCACAATAGAAACCAATAAGCTAGTTAGGCTTCACACATCCACAGGGTGGGCAGGGTGCAGTGAGGCTGCCTTGCCAACATATGAGCCTGGCATTCAGCTAGCTCGCTAACTTTGGCCTACATACTTCCCATCTATCCAGCAGATCGGTTACACATTTTCATGAAGCTGTGGCTGATTAAGTGAGCTTGAAGACATATGACGCATTGGTTCATGCCAATGCTACTACTGCTAAGCTACTCATTTACACTCTGTTACCATAGCATATCCTTGCTGACCATAACGTGGTGACAATGTTTAGCAGGGAGTAATCAGCTGACCAAAATACTAACAACACCCTGATTACTTGAAAAGGGGGGGTGTCTAGCTAATTTAACACGTTTAACGTTAGCCAGTGTTACCCAACATTGTCAACACAAAACAAAACAAAGCAAATAGCTGACTGGCGCTGCCCAGCCTAGCAAAGGTTAGCTACTGGCTACATTAGCAAAGTAACCAACTCGCTCAGATTAGCTAACATAGCATAACACCAGGAAGATAGGCGTACATCCCAGTAATCGTGCATATTCAGCACAGTGGGACTGATAACGTTTAATTCTGTTGGCAAAATAACACCACACTGGGTGTACCAGAGTGACTGACAAACGTATTATCATAGTTAGCGTGGGGGTAGCATGTAGCTAGTTAGCTGGCTAACGTTACTCACAATGGTGACGCTAGCTTTGCGGAGGTCCCGATTCTCCTCCTGCAGGGCTTTGCACTTGAGTTTGAACGTCTCCAGCTCAATTTTAAGAACTTTATTCTCCTGTTGTAGCGAGGCCAGGCGATTCGTCAGTTCCTCCAATCGAAACTGTGAAATAACTATGCTCGGTTTTCCCGAATTAGAAGCGGAAGACGACATCGGGGTGGCCGAGCTACTCCCCGCTCCGTCGGTGTCGCTCTCGCTCGCGCTGTCCGCCATGGTTGTGCGACAGTGTGTGTGAGTAGAAGAGACGACGGCAGCTGCAGCGTTAGAGGAGCGCAGACAGCAGAATGGTACACCGTGTGACCTTGCACACGCGTGTCGGCACAGCGCCACTAGCAGGATGTCTCCAGTACTGCACCACGTATCCTTGACAAATGAATTTTAAATGACCTAATCTAATCCTTCCGAGCTGAGTGGATATAAGGATGATGTCAAAGTATTGAGAGGGGCTAATATGAAAATAGTTCTTTATTGTTTTTAAATAAATATCATTACAATTAACGGTGTTTTAGTGATGATTTGTTAATTATTCTCTAGATCAAATATCACTATATTTTCTTTCCAAATTAAAACTTTTAATACATTTCTAAAGGTATGATTTTGCTTTATTTTATTCTGACACTTAGTCACAGTTATAATTACTTGACAAAAATAGCATCAGTGTGTCCATAGATTACAGTTGAGATGGTAGTGGGGAAAAAAGAAAAAAACAAAAAACGTTTGGACACCCTGAACCTTTTATACAATTATCATGAAATATTTGCTGAAAAATCTTTTTTGTTTTTCCAAAGGTGTGGCTATATTAGACACAGACAAATGCAAATGACGGTTGTTCATTCATTCATTCATTTTCTGAACCTGCTTTATCCTCACTATGGTCACGGGTTGTTCATTATTACCCTAGGAAAAATAAACTAAATTCTTGATAGTTTCAACATGACATGCCCTGGATGTGTTTCAATATCATACTGAAACTTCCAGTTATGACCTCAATGGAAGAGTGCACATGCAGAAGAAAGTATGTGGGTTTAATAAGTAATCTATCAGATTAATTTACATCTGACCACTACACTATTATAATTTACTAGCTATTGGAGCTATTATTACCAGTGTATTACAATCTTCTCTCGTCATCTCTCTTTGGAAAATGTGGTACAATTCGGCTAAATGTAAAAATATTTACATTTAATCAGTTCACTGGCTGACTGCTGCAGATAGTGGCCAATATATTGAAATGTACATGTATTTCTCTTTGGAATCTGCTGTATAATGATGCTAAATGTTATGACATTGATAAAATACTCAAGCCAATCCTAGTGTGTTATCTATGTGCACAAAAACAGTGATCTGATTGATTTGATTGAATCAGGTTCTGCTTTGAGATGTTTTTAAGGAACATTGTTGTTATACGTTTAGTACCTTTTAAAGCAATGGTGGTGTTTTATATATGTTCTTATGTAGTGTTTACAGTTTGGTCTTAGTACTGTCTTTGACTGTGTTTTATGTATATTTTTAATGTATATTGTGGACGTATGGCTGTAATTTTTATTCTGTGTAACTTCTGCTGCTGCTGTCTTGGCCAGGACGCTATTGAAAAAGAGATGTTTAATCTCAATGAGCTTTTCTCTCCTGGTTAAATAAAGACTAAATTTAAAAAAAAAAAAAATGAATTGAGCTTTATTCTATTATAAATCACAAAAGAAATGAAATAGCATGAGGTGTTTGGAGCTCCCTTTAACCGATAGCTCTGAGATTCCTGCTCAAGGACGCTTGAGTGGGGAATATTAGCGCTGATATAAAGACTTTGGAATGCATAACTGTATCTGAAGGGCAGTCTCTCTCATCACCTCACTCTCCTGTTGCCAGTACATTATTTACATAACAAAAAATACTCAAGGACACAAAGAACAGAAACAGCTGTATTGCGAAACCAATGCATTTTTATTTTGTTTATTTTTTTAAATTTTAAGTTGATTTTTTTTTAAAGATGTCTGAAACATTTGTGGTGGCATCATTGCTGCTATAGCCTCTAAAAGACCTTGAATAACCAAAGTGCTAGAATAGTTACATTTCAATGGCTTCACTCTGTTAGTAAGAATTGTACATCAAAAATCTGCTCAGGTGAAAACACATATCAAACAAAATTGACAAAATTGATAATTCAAGAATATCAAAGGATCCTCTACCCCCCTGATTGACATAGTAGTATATGGGGATGTGGTACAACGTCCTTCCTGGCTTCTTTAACCCCAACCCAAAACAAAATCAAAAAAAAAAAAAAAGAACAAAAAAAAGGAGATTTGTTACATAGTTTTCATGTCCACAGCATAGACATCAGCATACTGAGCCATCGCACCAGTAGAACACCACACTTGAACTACATGGGCATCTAATGAAAACCAATACAAAGATAAATCCTAATGTCATGTAAAGTCATTTTTGCCAATGAGCTAATGAAAACAAGTCTATTCGACACTGCATATACAGACTCTCAAGCCTAAAAAGATCACACAGTTTCAGAGTTAAACACAATTTATTTAATGCTTAAATTATTGTTTTTGACCATCCAGTGTTTTTGTCATACAATATGCTATTTAGAGCTACAATCAAATAATGTCTTTATGTGTCCTTAATGTGAGTAGGATTTAAATTAAGGAAATAGTTCACCAAAAAATCCAAAATGAAATGCCCCAAGTTTTCCTTTAATACCACAGCAGCTGTTAGAAAACCAAATCGACACACCGCTTAAATGATTACAAACAGTCTAACAGTGTACAGAGACTCCTACACCTTATAGCCAATACGCACAATACAGGGATAATTTTACAGCGAGCCAGTCTACTAGCATTTACATTCAGATTATTTCATTCTTGTAGCAGATGCCGCCCTCCTGTTTACATAGACAGACGAGACATAACCCACTCCAGAAGCAAAACCTTATTTTCCACACTGCTTCCTCACCCCAAACATGATAAATGCTTTATGGTACCTTTTTTCAATGTAATATATAAAACTGGTGACAAATGTTAGGGCTATATGTGTACACAGATAAAGGGTTTTATTTGTCATTTGAATACAGTGTTTGCAAACTTGTAAAAATTGTACTTAAAATAATGTGAACTGCATGCATGAAAATATGAGTACTCTGAAAGGCTGCTTTTGCAGGATTAGAACCATTCCCATTTTGGGAATTACTGAAATTTGATTTTTCTGGAAATTTCCTCTGTTAAAATCAAACCAGCTTTTTTCATGTACAAACATTATACCTGCTCTAATAATTAATTATACAAGAACCTGTGAAGTTACACTCAAATCTTTTAAAAGTGGAACCTTTTCATAAAGTTTGAAAGCACTTGAAAGGTCACTCCTCTCAGTGCAATCTCAACCAGGAACTTTACACATTGTAATTTTATATACAGAAAAAAGTTCTTGTGTTAGTTTAAGTTTAAAAAGGAAGAAATAAAATCCCAAAACAATTTACATCCTGACAACAATGGGTTCAAGAAAAAACTATAAGGCGAGTGTTGAAGTTGGATCAGAAGTGTTCCATTAGATTTTTTTTTTTTTTTTTTGTGTTATTGTGTCTACTTCGTTCTTTCCACTCAACGTGTGGATTGAGCTCTTGTGCCATCTTTGGTCACAGTTGCACCTGTGTGGTAGATCAGTAACGGAGTCTCTGAAGTCATCACAACAAACGATGCTCCTCGAAAGCTCTCCCAACAGCGGTGGACCGATGGCACGTGTTGTTTCACGTAAAACAGGAAGCAGAATCATTGTCCACGGGTCCACAGTCAGGGAGTGAGAACCTCCCCTCCTCCTTTTACTGACAGGGAGTGAGAGTTTTTCATGCTCATGCTTAAGTCATATGGGTCGACTCCTCTCACGTGAGAACCTTTAGTAGGAAGTGGATAGTAGCAGATTGGACCCTTGCCTGAAGTCCTCACACTGGAACCTTATTCCCGGAAACATTAGTCTGGAAAGACACAAAACCAATTTAACGCATATTGAAGACATTTTAATTGTTTATTTTAAGGCACAACATGGCAAGTAAAAACACAGATTTTTCATGCAGTAGTCAATTTTGACATTTTGGGATAGTTTACTCCTTCAATGTGTGTTCTTTCAAGCTGCTATGAAGAAAATATACATTGAGATGTTTATTTTATTACAGTTTACTTACATGTGGCAGTAAATTTCTGATGAATTTACCAAGGTTAGCATTCCAATGTGATATGCCAAGTTTCGTCTGTTTACTGAAGTCTGTCATGATCGTTATCACCTTTTTACACCGAACTTTACACTTATATCCCTAGTAGTATTCTGAAGATATTTATAAAGGGATTTGTTAATAAATCATCCATGCCCTGATTTATGTAATATTTTAATTAAAGAAATATGTCAAAAATCCATTTTTTAAGGCTATGGACAGTATTTTGGATTTCCTAGGTAATATAAGAAAATATCTTGAAATCTCTCTGTAACTTTTTCATCTTGTGAACAAAATGAAAAAATAATTTTGCACCTGGCTTATCATATGTTCAGATCTACCTACTGAAAATAGATGCAAAATCACACATATTTAATGAGATAATGTCTAATTTGCATAATTAAACTCCATGGGTTCTACTGGTGAATCAATGTTGTAGAAGGTTCACTATGGAGCCTCTGAACCAACAAATGGGTCATATCTGATGACCACAGAAAGATGACAAACTGCATTTTACACCAACTATTTACATTTGTAATTTATATCAGTTATTGATTTTGGTCACCAGTGGATGTTTAGGTCTTTATGGGTTAAGGCTTATTCATCCTATTTCTTTGCTCTATTTATTCTTGTGACTTTTAATTTTTTAAATTTTATCTTTATATCCTGGTTTTAATCCCAGAGACTGGTTTTTATGATGTTTTGTTGCATCTTTTTTTAATTTATCTTGATCTTTTATTTATTTTTGTCTTTTTACTTATCCATATTGATGAATGGTGGAACACTGAGCACTTTTTTTTGTCTTAACACACGATCAAGTACCTGCTTAACAGGTTTAATGTGTGTTTGTAATGTAATGCCAAATGCGATCACTCTTTATACAAAACAAACCTACCCATGGGTATAAATAAAGTAACCTGGAACCTTGAACCTTGAAGAATAGAAAATGAGCTGACAGTCATGAAATCCTAATTTGTGAACATTTCAGATTAGACATTATCCATACAATGTTACATTAAATTCCAAAATCATCTTTTCCAATATATTACTTTAGTGAATGCAGTTTTTTAAAGCTGCGAAACTGTCAGCATCCTCCATTCTTTTACGTGACAAAATGTCAACATGGTAACAAGGCCTGACAGTCTGTGGGTTGTTATGGTGATGTTTGTTACCATAGACACTCTTCGCCAGACTTCACAGCAGTGTCACATTATTTCTAAGTCAGTATTAGTCAGACAGAATGATTCACTGCAAATGTAACATAAGGGTGAGCAGCAGTAGGGATTAACTGTCTGGCCAGTGGGATCACACACTCTTTTTGGATGCCACAAAGCTGAGCAGGTTTGGGGATTTAGTGGACAAAACCGGGTGCGGAGGGCATCAGTGGGGCAATTTAATGCTGAGGTGTGTACTGTCCATAGCCTGCTGCCTTTTGTAAATGTTGCTTTTGTAACAGACACACAAACTTGGTCAGTGCAGAACTGTTGCCAATGCATACCAGACTCAGACACCAATCGGATTTTTGCACCAAGTCAGTGTGGCAGTGAGGATGTGGAATTATGTTTGGGTGGGGATATATACAGGTCAGGAGGGATATACTTGTAATGTGATCAAAAAGTAGACTAAATATGGGAAATTAACAAATAAAATCTTATACAGAGTCTGATTAAGGTAAAAGACTTTGTGTGTTGTTATACCTGGCTATGAGTGATGCTTCTTGTCCCCTGACCTTCTGTCCTCCTTTCTCCTGCTATTTCTGGTTCCTTCTTGCTATAAAACACAAAACACACACAAAAATACAGATGAGAAATGGTGTCCTTATCTGTAGAAATGAGATGCTGAATTCTAACCCAACACTCAAACCTAAAATGGTAAGCAGAATTCAACAAAATAAAGTCATATGAATGCAGAAAAACACAGCAAATGTTAGAAGTAGAAATATAATTAGGACCCAAAGCACACAGCAACCAGTCACCTAGAAGGAAAGAAGTGGTGTTATTATATAAAGAGCTTGAGATAGATTGTATTTTCACAGCAGGGTTACAGCACTCATTAGTCATACAGTCGCTAACTTTAAAAAGTTCACAATATAAACAGCGTTGTTAAAGAAAAGCATTAAAACCACACAGTCAGGAGGAGCACAGTCAGCATCCACTTTGTTATGAAAACACAAACACTGTCAAAAGGAGACATGCATGGCTGCATCCCAAATACTTTGTTATCTGCAGGATTTCGGTTGAGAAGAGCAGTAAACAAAGACAGCTATTCCAAACCAGGAAAAACCAGAGATCATTAAAATTTCTCTTGTATCCTTAGAGGACATCAGGATCACATGTTTAGTAGCTGATACCCTTCCACAGATAAAATGTCTGACCTCAAGTTGCACTCAGAGCTGAGGGTATGCATATGTATAGACAACAGGAGAAGGATATAATGCATGCTGCTCACACTGTGACTGCATTGGTTGTATACATGGACATGTAGATATTTTGTGGAGAATTGTGCATAGATTATCATACAATAACGGAAAAACAAACAAACAAAAAAAAACATTAGACCACCCTATGGTTTCTTCAATTTCTTGTTCATTTTACTGCCTGGTACAACTAAAGATACATTTACTTGGACAAATATAGTGATAACAACAAAAATAGCTCATAAGAGTTTAATGCAAGAGCTGATATCTATCTATTTTCCATGGTTTTCTTGATAATAACCAAGATCACATAAGTTTTTACATCAATGCTATGGCATTGTACTGACAAAAACAGTGCTTTTAGAAATTCCATGTTTTCTTTTCTATCTCTTCTAGTCACATGGTTCACACAGGAGTTAGTACTTGATTGCATAACGATTCTTTTGATGATTTTTGATGGTTTTTTGATAATTTTTTCCGTGTTCTATGTTTTTATCTGTATATAGACAGTGGTGGAATGTAACACTGTTTTTATTTGGTCTTGTTTAGCAACACATATCTCTACATTTTGTCATCTAGGTCTGGCACCCTCTGGAATAGGGGTAGAAGTTCAGTGGTTGACAATGCATTTGCAAAACAGTATCATGAAAGCTTTGGTGGAACTTCTGTATAAGAGAAAGTGTATGGTTGCATTAAAATGACAAAATCCCTATGGAGGGAAACAACACATTAGAAGACACCTATCTTTCTCAAAGTTTGATATTTTCAGGGTGCAGTTACACCTTCGAGGTTGTTGTTCTTCCAAGTAGCAAGGGGGGGCTTTCAAAATGGTAATGCACAGAGTGGAAGTCAGGAGAATAATAATTTTATTGATTAAATAGGAAATGAGAAATGACTAATACTTCTACATAAACCTGAATGTTTCCATTTTTTGCTAATTTACACTACTCTGAACAGTATAGGCCATTAACTGAGGATGGATGATATAACATGGTTTTAAACTATAACAAGGATTATATTTTAAAACCATGTTCAGAAAATGTAATGGAGTAAAAAGAACTGCTCTTTGACCTTTTAGGCTTCAGATGTCAGGGTCACATTTCAGACGTCTCTAGAGAAGTCCCTCTGAAATTCTAACATAGTTTACTTTCATTTAATGTATAACAGGGGTCTTCAACATTTTTAAGGCCAAGGACCCTCAAACTGATGGAGAGATGGAATGGGGACTCTCTGCTATATAAATTGTATTTAATTTTATTTTATAATAAACTGGGCATAGCTCAATGTGCAAATGTACCTTCATTCAATACAGGTCTAGTCACATGTCAAGTGCACAGCTTGAGAGACCTCAAGTGTCAATGTGCACATTTCTGACTCCATTTATCTATTTGCTACAATATATTGGATTCATGTTAATGTATATTTAAAGGCATTTAAATTTGTGTGGGGAAAAAAATTGTAAAATAATTCTAATAAATATTAAAAACTAGCTAATCAACCAAACATTTCCTGACCCCCCCCCCCCCCGCAGTACTTCTGAAGACCTCTGATGTATAATCATCCA
>JAPTGZ010000008.1:26051646-26067612 GCA_029814645.1 Fowleria isostigma
TAAATGTTATATCACTGTTTCTTTACATTTCCACTATTTTCTTAGCTTGGCTAGCCATCCTGTTTCCTCAGTGTATTCAATGTTGAAAAAAACCAAAAAAACAGTCAGGAACTGCTCTATTCACTGTAGATCATGCCCAATCTATTTTATACCGTGTCAATCACAAGCCTGGGGGACAGGTGTTTCATAGTAAGTCAAACGCACCAACTTCTTTTTGCTGCGAGTCAAAGTCAGTTCCAAGTCTGCAAATCTTTTTACAACTGATGTTGGTTGTTTGTTTCAAAAATACAAATTGAATTACAGATTACACTCTGTATTCATAAATTTTTAACAAAAGCGTCACAACTATCTTATCTGTGATTGGTTTACACGATACCTATTAGTCCCACCTTTATAATTGGATTCAAGTTCCGGGATTCCAGACCGTTTTCTCAGTATTGAATACACTGAGGAAACGGGATGCCTGGCCACGATACCATTTTCTGAGTCTCTATGAAAAAGCAGCATTATTCACATTATATTGTGTGTGACTATACAACATGACAGGACTTAATCAGTACATGTGTGATGTACTTTATTATAATTCCATGACAATGTGTTGAAGCACAATGAAAAACTTTGAGCACAGTCGCAGCTTTTTAAAAATAGTGTCTGAAACAAACTGTTGCAAGTACAGTCAGAGATGTATATTGTTTCAAGTCTCATCCCATGAAACCTCCAACTAAAGTATCATACCCTTATCAGGAACTTTTTTGGGGTAAAATATTGTTCCTATAACTAAATTTAGACCATGGTCCTTGAGGTGGAAATGCACACAGCGTACTAATCCCCAAGTAAAGTTCATTCAGTGGAAACACAGCTATAGATGACAGATGAGAGATATGAGGAGATTTTGCAGAAGATGAAAAAAAAGTGTGATAAAGAATTTAGCAGAAACAATCTGCTAAATATATATTTCTGTTTTAGAGGGGTCAATAGTTTGGGGGGTAGGCGGTGGGATGGAGGGTGCACATGTACACTGACAAGCAGGACAGGGAGAAAGGGAGCGAAGAGGAGGGGAGGAAGGACCAGGGCTAGTACAACGTGACCCGGCGGGAGACATCGCAGGCAGAGTTGCAATAGAGAGAGGGGAAATAGGACGGGTGCCTAAAGATTCTCGGCTTGCAGAGGCGCTTACAGAAGGCGAGGTCTTGTCTGATGGTAAAGAGGAGAAAATGGATGAAACCGGTATGGTGGTGGGTTCAGATGTATTAGGAGTAAGTGTGGAGGTTGAAGGTTCAGAGGGGTCGGCAGTCTGACAAGAAGTCTGATTGGAGGTTAAAGCCAATACTGTAAGGGAGGAGTTAGCTGGTTCTGTCTGTGAAGGTAGTGAAGGCGATGCATTTGGAGTAGGGGAAAGCGGACCAGAGGTTGGGAAGAAAGGTGTGGGTGAAGAAGAGTTAGGAGCCGGAGTCAAGGGTAAGGGCGAGGTGATGAGGGGGATCGGGGAGGGTGGATGGGGTGAGAAAGGGAAGGTTGAAGATTGACGGGGGTCAGCAGGTGGGCACTGAGGGATAATAATTGAAGGAGGGGGTGAAATCATTTTGAGCCGCTGTGATGAAAATGGCACCGGTGCCAAGTCCTTGAGTGAAATTGAAGACTCATAACTTGGAGAGCGACGTGAGCTGAAGGGGCGGCAGAGAGGTGCTGTAATTGGTGTGAGGGGAGATGGCGGTGGTGTTGGGGTTGGTGATGAACAGAGGGGAATGTGTGTGTGCACTATCATAGTAGGTTGATAGCTTTTTGTCATAAGGGGGATAATAATACTAACTACAGGAGAGGAGAAGAGTGAGACAAATGCAAAAAAAGACAAAAATGGCAATTAGCAAAAAGAAGACAGAAGATAACATGAAACATGCGTGGACAAAACGACAATAAATGAATCAAGTGACTGAGGGATGTATGAAGGAGGAGGGAGGAGGCACGTGATGGTGGATAAGGAGAGGACACATATAGGTATCAGCAATACATGACTCTTATTTTGTTAAGAGCAGTTATGTGCTGTTATCAGCAGTGGGTGCTGCTGTGGGAGGTGATGGGAGGTAGAAGGTACAGGAGGAGGAGGAGGAGGAGGAGGCAGCTCGGTTTCGCAGAGAAAGTGATTCTCTCATCTATCCAAGGAAGGCTCAGAGGAACTGGAGGAGAACTAAGAGAAATAAACTAACAGTGGAAACTACAGAGTTAAACTACAGACTTCATTTTAAAGCAGTATGTTACAGCATGCACTTATTAGAATACAACTTCAATTACAGATTTTACTCATTTGTGACAATTTGGGACAAAACAGCATTGATTTGTATGAGAACTGACACAGAGCAAGATCTGATTCAAATGGTTTTTGGTATGATCAACAGAAGCCAAATCAAATTGGTGCTGGAGAGCTATTGAGAAAAATATTGTAATTACAAATACATGGAGAAATGGTCTAAATTGAAAGTGAATTGTAAATTTGGGGCTTCTAAAGGCCAGTTTACCCATACAAAGGTTTGTCAAAATTCCTAATAGATAAAGGTTTAGATTACATTAAAACTATATGTAATCCATGCATTAGAAATGGCCCAACATGGTCTGTGGGCAGAATACATAGGAAGGTAGCAGGGAGAGGTAAGAGGTCAGCTAAACAAAGCTAAACTTTACCATCAGCCTGATCCCGGAAAACAGCGTTATCATCGGCAAAACATCTCGTGCCTGAAATGTTACCATAGTCAAAAATCGGGCCCTCCAGTAAAGTCACAATATCCATCCGATTGACTTTGGTCAGCACTGCAGTTAAGGCATCCGCTGTGAATGACAAAGAAAAATTATATTTAAAAAAATAATAATAATAATAATAACAACAACAGCAAATGCAATAACAGTAAGTGTCTTTCAGTCTTGTGTCTGACAAAAAAGACAAGAGCGCATTTCCATATCTTATCTTCAGTGGAGCTGGATGATTTTTTTGGCAATACATGTAAAAACATTCTTCTGTCTTCTGTTTACTCGGGAATAAGTAAACACAAAGATCTTAGAATATGTGCACAAGGAAACTAGCTGGCTTATGCTGCCCTCTAAATGCCAGTAAGAGGAAGAAAAAGACAGTGAAGTAAGATATATAAATATACAAACCAAGGTGAAGATTCATTTTCTGAAAGTAATGAAGTTTTTAGTTTTAAGGGAAGAGTGAGGAAAAGTGGAGAATAGAGACATAAAAGTGAGAGTTTTAATAAAAATAGCCTTACTTGTGGCGTTTTTCCCTTCCCGGCTGACCCACTTCTTTAGTAGCATGAAACTCTGTGCTGTCAGAGAGTTGGGGTTTTCTAGTCTGATGTGGTTGATCTCATCCACTGTGAAGTTCATCTCCCGAGCCAGCTCTGTGATGGGAGACAAACACCAATTCAAATTTAGACTTTCTTAAACAGTAGCTGTCATTTTATCTGCAGAATAAATATACTACAAGGAAAAGAGATAATTAGCTGACCTTATTTAATCTGTGAAACTATTAATATACTATTATTAATTCAACATAATTTCAGTAAACTCAAGGTCAAAAATCAAAATCGCTATGACAGGAAGCAGAGTATGTGGTGAAAACTGATAACGGTGCCATTTTTTGTCACTACTCACCTGTCCAACTGAGTCCCAGGTGATCAGCAACGATAGCCATGCGCAAGTCTGTCCGCTCACAGGGACTTTGGGGACCTGGTAAAGGACAATGACTCATCAACACCATTTATGTTCTTTTCCCCCCTATATGCTAATAAAAGAGAAAAAACAGACATGTAATTTTCCTTTTCTGGCCATTTGGTAACAGTTAAAGCATAATTAATAAGGCTCGGGAAAATTACTTATTATGTAATTGATATTTTATATTTTTTATACTAAATACTAAATACAGTCAAGTTTTTTTTTTTTTTATACACATTTGTTTTCAGGTGGTATTGGATAGCTTTAACAAGATGAACTTATCTCCCCAAAATGGCAAGAAAAGGATATTTAACACTAGAAACATTATGGGCAACTCAAATAAGTATGTTTGTAGTTTAAGTAGTGCTCTGTGACTATTTGTGGGTATGTATCCTCTAAGCAGGCAGTAACTGTCATGAAAACCACACAAAACAAAGCATAACATGACTATCAACATCAGACTCATAGTTGTAGAAGTTTAGGGTGGAAAATCTATGTTAGAGTCTAAAATGTTAACATGCGAAGAAGTTCTTGTGTGTTTTTGGCTAACACGTATTAGTTTAAATGACAATTAATAGAATGACTGTAAGAACAAATGACTACATTAACTTAGTAGCCACCCTGCACAGACAGACAGAGACAGACCAGGGAGTTGTCAAACAAGGGACTGGTTGTGCCAGTGGACCAGTCACTACTACTGGCATGCTCACGCTACTTAAAGGGGGGTTGAAAGAGAGGAACACAGGAAAGAGAGTCTTGCAACAAAGACAATACACTACACAGTACATCAATGACAAAAAAGAAATTTAAATGACAGCTACTGTTCTGAAGAGAATATGTAATCACGCCACAGGCATTCCAGTCATTAAATGATCACAACGATGTCATGCAACTAAAAGTGAAATATAGAAATATATAGATGTATTTTAAACATAGTGTGAAAGTTTTACAAACTAGGCTTGATCTCCGCGATGGGAGGCGTTCGAGACCCTGTGAGTCCCTGACTGCCCTCCTTCCCACCAGTCCGCCTACTCCTCCTGCTCCTCTCACTGCCGGAGGCCCTGTCCGTCGTCGCCACCTTTGCCCTTACGGACGCGGCCCCGGCCTCAGCCCTCGAACCTCTACCAGACCTGGATGAGCGGGAGGGCTGGGAGGGCTGGGAGGGCTGGGAAGGCTGGGAGGCGTCCGACAGAGAGGTGCTCCGGGAGGTGCTGTCTTCCTCCGACTGCTCTGTCTGCGTCTTTTTCTCCTCGTCTGACAGCCGGTCCACCAACTTTAGCGTCTCCCCGCTAATGCCTTTAAAGTATTCGATGGTGCGCTTACAAACCTCACTAGGGTTTTCCTGCCTGTCCTTTCTATGTACTCCTTCACCTGTGACATTGCTGACCTGATGCCTTTCCTTCAGGGGTAGTCTTGAGGGCAACTGTATAGCTGTTCTCTCTGTGTCCAGTGCTTTTATTGGCTGTGGAGTGACTCGAACTGAAACAAGTGGGCTAGGTGTGGCAGCAGGGCTGCTCTTTTTTACATCCTTGATTGGTATTCTAGATCTGGGTTCTACTTTGGCTATGGCAGGCTCTCCTCTTTTCCTGACCTCAACTTTTACTGCTTGCTTGGGCTTCTGTCTGCCTATGGCTGTTCCCTGTGTGTGAAATGACCACCCTGATGCTTTTACTGGAAGTCTGGACTTGGGCTGCTTTACTTCACTTTCTTTAGCTGCCTCACCCTTTTGGTCCTGTCCTTGATTACTGCTGTGTGCTTTTTCTTCTAAATCCCTACAGCAGAGTGTCTCTATCCTGCTGGCTTTTTGAAGAGTGGGTTCAGAGGAGGACTGTAAATTAAACACCACACTGCCACACTGAATGTAGTTGGCCTGAACACTGGAGGACTCAAGATTATTGTTGTTGTTGCAGTTTTCAGAAGGGTAATCTCTCCTCTCTACCTTGGGCTCTGTGAATCTGCTAGATTGGCCTTCTATACACTGACTTTCTATGCTGATGTACTCTGGCACCATCTGTCCCTCTGACATTTCAGCTTTACAATCAGTGAGATCCCCTGAGTCTTTTTTCACAGTTATGGAGGCAGCTATGCCCATCTTAATAGGAGTGCGTAATTTGGGATCAACTTTGGAGGCTGTGATTGTACATGAGGAGGCGGTCTCGGCTATGGCTTCACAGGTGGGGGCATCAGTACCGGTAAAACCAGTGCCATTGCCAGACTGTGCAGGGCTGCATTTTGCTGTTGTTGCTGGTGTTGTTGGTGTAGTGCTGTTGTCTGTAGTAGTATCTATAACCTTCACCATGCCATCTACTGTGGCCCTTTCCCCTGTTTTTGTCTGAGAGGAAATTACCCCCAGGATCTTGCCCCCTCTCCCTTTTTCCCCTGTTTTAGGGTCAGAGGAATGCTCACCAATCTGGAAAAACTGAAGCCTCTCTTCAACAAAGTCCCGCTTGCTCATGTCAATAGCACCACTGCGGGTCATCTCAAACATCTTCCCTTCATGGAAAGGGAATGGGTTAGGCTCACTAGTCGGTGTGCTCTCATCAGTCGGTGTTCGAGCAGGGGTTGTGTCAGGTGTTGTGGCCTGTGACTTGTCTTCCACTGATAAACCAAAGGGCTTTGGATCTTCATCTTTCATTTTGGACTCAAAAATTCCCTCATTATCACTCCCTTTGGTTGACCAGGGATCAAAGTCCAGACCTTTTGTGGCAACAGTTTTAAAAGTTGAATTCAGCTCCTCTTCCAGCTGGTATCCAAAGTAGTTTTCTCCAAAGCCCTGTCTATCTGGATGCCTTCCTTCAAGTGTATAGTCTTTTTCATCCCCGCCACCTTTTGCTGCCGATGTGCTGGTCTTTGCTTTTCCATCATCTCCACCTTCCTCACATTTTTCTTCCTCTATCACTTCAAGCTTAGACTGACTAAATGAACGATCGGTTGTTTTTCCGTCATTAGACAGACTAGATGTTTTTGGATCCTCGCTGAGTCCATCATCCTCATCCTGAAGATCATATCCATCTAAAGAGTCTATCTCTGTTGCATCTGTGTCATGTGAGAACTCAGCAGTGGTTGCTATGGAGCAGTCAGTGATAGACTGATCATTGCCATTTTGTTCAAGATCAGCTTCCTCCCCTTTAATCACACCATTAATCCCAGATTCCTTATTTCCATTTTTGTCTGATCTTTTGTGTTTTGTACGTTTCTCTCCCTCCTCTTTCATTTTAAAGGTGTACCTTTTGACGGGGATAGGATGGAAGACAGACTCATCGTCACTAGAGTCACTATTATCAGCTCCAGGGGGAATAGGGGATGGGGGCTGGACCCTGATGATTGGCTCGGCTAGGAGGTGCCTATCATGCTCTTCCTGAAGATTTACCTCCATCATTTCTGTCTCTGCCTCAGAGGAACCACAAGATCCCTTTTTCTCAGGATCAGACTGTTCTGCTTCCAATGGAGGAGGAGGAGGAAACTCTATATAAGCCACTCTTTTTTCTTTTGACTTTGGCCTCTCTGCATCCTGTTTTTTGCTGGAATTCTCTGCAGAAGCTGGTTTACATTTGTCCTTTGCAGGTTCCCTGTAGATGAAGGTCTTTCCTTCGTCCTCCTCAGACTCCTCTGGGATAGGGCTTGGCATGCCAGGCATGAAGCCTATCACAGAGTCTGGTGTTCTCGAGGTCAGGCTCACTTCCTCTGAGCTGGGGGTCTCAGGAGTAACAGGACTCCTTCCAGAGCTGTCCATGAACGTCACTTGCTCCAGAGTGTCATCTTCTGGACTACCCTGAGGAGATGGAGACTGCTTTTGTTTGATACTGTAAAATGCACCCCTAGTTTCATGCACTGTCCTACTCTCATGGCTTACTATCTTTTTGTATGTTCCCAGCTGCCCTGTTGCAGTTTCCTTCTCATACTGCTTACCCACTTGGATGCTAACATACACAGGTAAGGGTTTAATGTCTTTGAAACCCTCTGTGACCACCACAGGAGTTACTTTATCTAAATACTCCACCTGATCAGTATCAACACCATTACACACAACAGTTGTCTGACTACCATCTAAGGAATCTATGGATTTTCCTACTGATGATCCACGACCAGACTTGTTGGATTCAGAACTACTGTTTAACCGATTTCTAGCTAAAGTAGGAATATGAGAACCTGCCCTCTCACATGGTTCAACAGGGGGGTCAAATTTTGTTGGGGTAGATTGGTGTTTTTCTGGGAAATTAGACAACTTTCTTACAGGAATTTGTGATTCCGAGTTTTTTTTTAGACTATCATTACTATTTGGACTTTCTCTTACAACAAATTCTGTGTAGATTATTTTTTTTGTGGTTTCTTGTCTTTGGGAATCACTATTATTGCCATCTTTCATAGCATCATGAACCAAGTTGTGAGACAGTTTAGGTGATTGGGGTTTATAATTCCCATACCCTTGGTTCTCCCATGTTTTGAAAAGCTTTTTGTCTTCCTGTTCCTTTCCACTAGCTTCATGTTTGGGGGAGAACTTATTTGATTCACCATCTAGTCCTCTTCTCTGATTTGGTGGACTGTCTGACATTTTAGGAATATTTGAGCCGGCAAAAACCTGATACACAGGCAGCTTACTCTCCTGGAGTTTCCTGATTGGAGAATTAGAATTTTGACTTCCCTGAGAACTTTTGTCTTGTCTTTGAGCTTCCTGTTCAAACTTTAACCTAACTGCGCTAACTTTAGAGGAGGACATTTGATAAGGTTTAGAACTTTCCCCTGTGCTTCCCTGTTGTTTAATTTCCCCTTGTTTTCTTGGATCTGAATCATTATACTGAAGCAATACTCTCCTCTCTGGGCTGCTGGGCAAACTGGTACATTTTCTGTCACTGGAGGCAAACCTGTCTCTCAGCCGTTCTCTACTCCATTCTTCCCCACTACCTGCACTTCTATATGCTGGCCTTTCAGGACTGCTGTGGGTGGAACTAGGCCCTGACCGTGTTTCCCTGAAGTCTGGCCTTCGTGATTTTTTTTCTGGAGATGACAGCTCATCATTCAATTGTTCAGTTTTATCACGAAAAAACTGAGATACCTCACTAAGTTTTTCCTCTGCCTCTTTAACAGTTCTGTCCACTCTGTCCTCATACTTAAGCTGTTCTCTATCCTTTTGCTGTGTGTCATCTGGCACACGCATCCAGACAGACTGCTTTGGACTACCAGGTTCAGAAGAATACTGCAAAAGTGTAAGTTTATCATAGTTATCATCTACATTATTTCTTCTTCCAGATTTGTCAAATACATTTCTTGATGACCTGAAGACATATTCAGTCCTTGGCCCCACCCTGCCCTCACTGTGACTGCTTCTGTCTGGTGAGTGGAATCGAGACCTATCTCTCAAATATTCCTCTGTGTCAGAATGAGACTGATCAAATTTCTCAGAGAGTAGCATTTTCTCAGCAAAATTGTAAGATTCACCCCTGAGCTCTGATGATTCATCCTCATTATACTCCACAGACTGTTGACTAAGTAACTTTAGAGTTTTGTAAGAGTCATCTGCCATTAGCTGTGCTGAACTAGGGCGACTGTCCTCCTCTTGTGACATGGGTGTATTTACTCTGGAGGAGTCAAGGTACACTGGAAGTGATTCCTCGGGTTCCTCCTCTTCCTGTCTATTTCCTGGGTAGTAATACATTTCTTTTTCTGCATGGTTTTTTGTTTCTCTGATGATGACCTCTGTTGGTTCCGTTTTATTGCCCTTTTCAATGTGAACCTCAATTATTCTTTCTACCTTAGGTTTGGAGTTGATGTCCTCGAGGACTCTTTGTGATGGTTCTTCACTGCCAGACTTGTGTTCAAAGAGTCCAGCCAACTCTCTAGACGGGTCTTTGCCTGATTGAAAAGCCTTCATTATATCATGGACAGACATAGTTTCTTCACATCTCTCTGATGCAGTTTCTTTTCCAGGTGGTTTGTGGTAAACCATCCTGGTAGTGGTAGTGATGTGAGTCTCCTCCTTTACTCTCATCCCCTTTCCCATTGGATCCTCCTCAGGGCTGACTTTCATCTGATAGCATTTATTCTGTTCTGGAGTAGATGTATTTTGACTTAGATGCCCTTTAGAATCAGAATCAATATATCTGACAGAGTGTGCATCCTCCATTGCAGGTTGTTTGTTATCCTCAGGGGATTCATAACTCCTAATGACATGAACAACTTCAGTCCTTGTCTCAGTGATCACTGGGGGAATTGGTATATCTTGAAAAAGGGCCTTGGGACCCATGCCCTCTGCACTCTGGGGGGCAGATGGTGTCCTTTCACTTCTCGTCTCAAAACCACTGTCTGAGAGGGGGCTCTTATCCTGTTCATGTGAAATGTCATCAGGGGATTCTAGTACAGTGTCTGCACCAAAAAGTGCATCTGCTACTTTACTGATCTCTTTATCTGAAGGTGAAGAGCGCATGTTTGTTGGAGGCATTTTGAGTTTATGCTCTTGGACTGCTATAGTGGGTTTCAGAACACGTTTCTGCTTTTCCTTGCTCTCTCCTTCAGGCTTTCCTTCATCCATTTTATGCTTTGTGTCATGCATTTTGGAAAAAGAGGAACTACCAACATCATTGGCCAGGTAGTCAACCACTTTGGAAAGATTGAAATCTCTGTCTGGTATTGTCTTTGATTTGACTTGAGGAACCACAGTCTCATATCGTGGTGGATAGCTCCAGTTGCTTGGAGGTTGTTCAACTGGCACTTTTGAGAAGTGAATGTCATCCAAGGAACCCCTTGCCATAGAAACCTTCCCATCCTTAACAGAATCTTTGGTCAGGATTTCACTCACTTTTACTAAATCCTGTTTCACTTTCTCTACAATCCTATATGGTTCCTCATCCTCTATCTTAGCTTCTCTGGGAGAATCAGACTGAAATCCTTTATTGGCTGTGGAATTTGGGTCTGTCTGCAAAATGGCAGACATTCGTATCAAGTCTTCTTTCATCTCAGCAACATCCTTCAGAATCTCTTGGCTAGATGACAGTGGTGACGCAGTGGCCGATTTTAGACCAGGGGAGAAAAGATGGGATTTGACAGGGGAAAGAGTTCTTGCGAAGGAGGAGTGCAACTGAGCATTAACCTCAGCAGGCACTGTCTTACGAGGGGACAGAAGAGCAGCAGCTGATTTGGACACCTCTGGTAGCTTTTTAAACTGGGGCTCTGGTAGCACATTAATGACAGAATACACTGGAACAGTCATTGTGCTGCATGTCACAGCAGTGGTGGCATTAGGTGGGGATCTTAAAGAGGCATAAAGTGAACTAGAAGCTGATGATCTAATAGACTGATATGAGGAGGATGCAGAGGAGGATAATGACTTCAGTGTGCCATAGCCTGCTGAACAGGAATTAAATGTTTTTTCCACCTCATCAAATGCTGCATTGACACTTGTTGTTGCAGCATTGGTGGTTGCCTGTATTCTCTCTTGTAGGCTGCTGGTGAGAAGAGATGTTGGAGATGAGGAACGGTACTGGGTAGGTGACACAGTTCCATTGATCAGCGCTGCGGCACTTGGAGGGTTGTTAGATTTAAGTGGTGATGAGAGAGAGGAGAACAGGTTCCTTGCAGTAGCTGATGCTTCTGCAAGGGATCGAACAGATGAGAGACCTGGGACTGTTTTTATTGGAGATGAGGAAGATGCTGTGCCACTTGAGCCACCCATAACTGTCTTGTAAGGAAGTGGTGAGCCAAACATACTCAGAGAGGATTTAGGAGAGGTTGGTGGGGTCATAGCTATAGACGTTCTATCAAGTAGAGCGTTTCCTCCAGATACAGTGATTGGAGAAGTCCTGGCAGACAGTGCTGCCAGTCCTTTCATAGACATAGGGTCTGGAACACTTTTCCCTGGTGAGGCCAAGGGGCTGGTGGTAACCTGGCCTGGGTACTGGGTTTGCTGGACTACAGTTTTTATAGGAGAAGAAATTGTTCTGTAGGAGCGGATGGGAGAAGCCATGTCACTAACTGACTTGACTGAAGAGGCAGGGGATCCAGGGATGTTGGTCTTGATTGGGGAGGCAGAATTGATTGACCAGACAGACTTTAGTGGAGAGGCAGAGGGCGTGTTGGATGACGAACTGGAGAGGGAGCCAAACCCAGACTTGGCTTGGCCAGGGACGGCGACAGGAACAGGCGACCACGCCTGATAAGATCTCGTTGAAAAGACAGGTTTGTGAGGGTAGCCAGAAGGCTGTGTTCTCTGCGAGCTTCGATCAGTTGTTTCTTCAGCAG
Organism: Fowleria isostigma; assembly: GCA_029814645.1. Lineage (NCBI taxonomy): Eukaryota > Metazoa > Chordata > Actinopteri > Kurtiformes > Apogonidae > Fowleria > Fowleria isostigma. The sequence continues at coordinate 26,063,584 of JAPTGZ010000008.1, forward strand.
TAAGTTAAACCAAAAGCAAAAGGAAATGTAACATAAAATGTAACATAAAAGAATGTAAAATGAAACACAAAAACCAGAAAGAGAAATTTGAGTCAGTCAGAAACAGCATTAATCATAGCAGTAGTATAATAAGTTTTACAAATGAATGTGAAAAAGCCCCCTACCTACAAGCCCATAATGATATGACAACTGACAACCTAAACAATTGCTACTGAAAAATTGACATGTACAATGGAGCATGTGTAGCAACAAAATTCGTGACAGAGATCTTGGTGGAAGTGAAAAAAATGACAAACAAAAAGTACAATTCCATTGACTTTTGATGTGCTTAACCTGCCTTCTTGCAACAGTACTTTTACATTTTATTGACAGCTGCACTTTCATTTGGTTCATTTAAATGCCAGAGATGACCCCACAAGTAGAGATTATTGAAAAGAAAATATTGCTTTAGTTATTTGGTCATGAGTTAAAATAAAATATAAAAAGTATAATCGTAATAATAATAGTAATACACAGCCTGGGGAAAAAAAAGTCCCATACTTCAATATTTCATTGAATCGCTTTGATTATGGCACACATTCAATGTGACATTGCTTCAATAAATTTATGCAATGTGAAAATATTTATTTTGATCAGTTTTTGGACACACTATATTTCTGAACCTAGACCTCACAATGGAAGCAACCCAAGTAATAACACTGCCTCTACAGGACTGTGCTATAGGCACTCGGCATGATGGGTAATCACTTCATCTGCCTCTCTTCTCACCCTGATGCATACATCACTCTGGAGTTGGATTCATCAGAGCACATGACATTTTTCCATTGAAATACAATCACAAATTATCACTGCAGAGAACCGATGCATCAGTTTGGGTGAAACATATTAATCAGTGCAGTATTAATTAAATTGAACAATCTGAAGTATGTGCTTAGTTAAATCCAGGTGGGGACTTGTTTTTGGACAGGCTGTGTATATAGAATTATATGAGGTTGCACTTTACCAAGAGTAAACAGTAGCCATCAATGCCTGTTGAATAGTGCCAGGCATGTGAAATGTCTTTGGTTTATGACCTTGGAAATATTTTCAAAGCTGTGAATGCAATTATTTACAAAAACAAATCTATAAAAATATTCTGCAAATAGCAAAGATGAACATAGATCATTTGTGCACATCAGCATTTTCTCAATAGCAAAAATGCATATTTGCAGAAAAAATGTTTCTGTTAATATCCCACATAAAGTTAATGCAAAGTGCAACCTGTTACCACAATGATATACAGCCGCACACAGTCATAAAGCCAATAAGAATGAAATGGCGACTAAAACAATGAGAACAATTCAAAACAACATTTTTATTTAACATGAATTGAAACAGTTTTGATCCAAATGATAAACAGACAGACATTGTAATCCCAGTGATTCCACAGATGTAAACTAAAACAACAGTTGAAACAGGGAAACTTCTTTTTATAAAAATGAAGTGGATAAGCAAAGCGTAACACACAGTAAACCATGCAAATGTGTGATGAATGGCTGATGAATGATCAGTGTACGTGAGGGTTAACAGAATGACTGATGAATAGATCTTTCATTTAGATCTGCTTCTGTGCTATGGGTTTTTACTCGTAAAGGGACCCTTAAGACACTATATTTAAATGAAATAAGATTTCATGTAAATGAAAAGGGGAAACTCACTCGCTGCTGGGTCGGTCAAATAGCTGTAGCGCTTACGCAAAGCTAAGGAGGCAAAGGTATGACGTCGTTCTGGCTTTTCAGTCTGAAACAACAAACAAAAAAAGAACAAAAGAAGCTTTAACATAAAAAATGACAAAATGAGATTCTAATGTATTAGAAATTTCTGAAAATATTAATGTTAATTTGTTAAAAATTAGGTAATGCAGTGCGTGGTTATTGTCCTGTTCGGTGCATCAGTTCATGCTGTTAGTACTGGCATGAGGAGGCACTGCAGGTGGAGTGTCTCCTCTGGAGAGTAATGGACTATCTTGACCTCTAAGTGGAGTAATAGAGCAGCTCTTCTCTTTCTGCATTTCTCTGTCATTGCAATGAATAGTCTCCAAGAGTAATGTTCTTATTGGGCAATTCTGCAGTACACTTCTTATTGTAACAACATTCAGCAGTGGTGTGAAAAGTAGTGTTTGTGCAGTCGTGCATGAAGTACAGTTGTGGCGATCGATGAAAGCAGCTCTGATGTATGTGTTGGAAATCTGCAGTCTTTCTCAGACTTAATGGTACCTTCTTCTATTTAACTTTAGGTGTAACTGTGATTTTTTAACTGAGTTGGTAATTCCTAAAATATCCACACATATGCACTCCTATTTTAGATTCAGATTTTACCGAATGAATATTCAAAAATGTAATTCTTTTAGCATAATTTTGCAGAATTGTCCAATATGAATATTTATCTGTCGAGGGGTTTTATATAGTAACTTCTGAAAGGACTATTACAAGCATGACTTCCTATTTGGTATACAGTAATTAAAATCACAAAACATAAAACCATTTTTCCCTAGACTCTCCTAAAGGTTTTAGCATGCAGCTGGAAGTGTTAGTATTCCTCTGTTAAAGACAAGTCAAGGACAAGGGTGAAGGAGGGAAATTCCAAATACAATAAAACAGTCACGGGGCAGATAAATGATTAGGTTTGATGTTGACCTGATCAAATATTCTACAGTAGTGTAAGAAACCTCCTAGGGGTTAATATGAGACATGGTGATTTCCTGTTGAATATGTATGGAAAAGGAGACAGATGAAAAACAAGCTGAGGTGGCACATAAATAGGCTCCACTGGACTTGGGATGAGGACAACGAGAAATAAACACTTGCCAATCAAAACAATTGCCATTTCCACTCATGCAATATTTGAGATCACTTTTTAGCAATGACACAGCTGTGTGAAAAACATGCTGTCAGAAGCTTCATTTACACTCAGGTACTGCACGGAGAAGAAATTATTTGGGACACATAAATTTAGTTCAGCGTTAGCAGTGAAGCCAACCAAAAAAAACAGCAAAGAAGAAGCGTTTCCATGTGATGATGAAGACTCAGTTTACCTCATCATCAGGATCAGACTCCATATCCTGTTGTATTCCAAGATGCATTGCAGGAGAGGAGAGAGATGACACAATGGAGAGCAGGGACGTTATCGTGAGCGGGGAGGTGAAAATAAAAATCAGGGAATGAAAATGGAGCAGCAAAAACAACAAAAGGCATCAGAAGAAATCTATGGGGTTAATAAAAAAATAAACAGCAAAATAATAAAAGCAAAAGCAAAATAATTACAGTTTCTTGTGATCAATCAACACCACAACAAACATACAAATACAAAGTGTCGGGTTTGCATTTTTTTTTCTCATGTACCCACAGTGAGCCAGGCAATAGAGTAAAACGCAATGTTCTGCATGTGTACGTTGTGGGGTCTTATGACTGGCACAGGCTTTAACACTAATAAAAGACACAAGCAGCAGGCAGTCATTTCTAAACCAAATGAAGTTCAATGGCTCCTCTTGATGTGATGACAACATTGCTGTCCATCTTTTTGTTTTGTTTCATTCATGTGGATGGTATGATATGGCCTAGCCCAACAAATAATCCAGTAGTCGTGACCCTACCTTCTTGTGGGTTGGCAGTGTGATGTTCAAATTGCATATGGCAGTCTGTGGAAGACCTTTAGAGGATTTGGGTTCCCTCAGGAAGGAGAGGCGGCCACAAGGCTCCTGTCCCAGGTCTCTGATCTGAAGAACGGAACAAAGGTTGATGTGAACGATACAAGGAACATTTTTTTTTTTTCTGAATGACTTAGATTAAAGAATAAGGCATGTTATTTACTTTTTTAGATCTACAAAACACACATATAAACCCCCCCCTCAAGAAAAAAGCACATAAAGAAGGATATAAGAGTAATAAATAGATACACAGACAGATAGATAGATAGATAGATAGATAGATAGATAGATAGATAGATAGATAGATAGATTGTTATCTTTCTCATATATGTATTACATGCTGC
>JAPTGZ010000008.1:26067712-26079351 GCA_029814645.1 Fowleria isostigma
AAGGATATAAGAGTAATAAATAGATACACAGACAGATAGATAGATAGATAGATAGATAGATAGATAGATAGATAGATTGTTATCTTTCTCATATATGTATTACATGCTGCAAGATATATGCTATCACTATAAATATCCCATAATTTGCATCAGTTAATGCATTTTAATCATGTGATTGAGATAAAATGTATTAAATTTATTGTAAATGCCAGAAGAGAGAGAGAGAGATAAAATGGAAGGATGCATTATCTACCTTCACATTGAAAGGAAGTCTGTTTTCCTTGAAGGAGAAGAAGTTAAAAACCAGCTGCTGCCCACTTTTGGTCAAAGGAGACAGGTTACCATAGCAATCTATATGGATTGGCTTTCCCTCCAGAACCTACAGAAGACCAGTGACAGAGTTTAAACCATTTTACTGGTGACACTGATGAACACATGAAAGATCCATTCATTTATTTTATTTTGGTTTTCCTCAACATCCACATGTAAGCAGGGACCCACCTCAATGTCTTTGCTCCGAGCCACTTCCTCAAAGTTCTCTTGCTGCTCCAGGGTTTTGTCAACCTTGTCATCCGTCATGCAGAAGCAACGCAGCCGAGCCTCTATGGCATCGTTCATCTTGGCGAACACCACAAACTTGGCCAGGTACGGCACGCAGATCAGCTCCCGGTATAACTGAGACGCTAGGCTCACCGTCTCAGGAATCTGGTGACAGTCTGCGAGCCAGAACCTGTGGGTGAAGCAGAGAAAAGAGGAGGGAGAAAAGGAAGATTAACAAGAAAATTAACTCAAGCCCAACAAAAGAGAAACAATTACCTGATATGAAGAGGATTTATACAAACACTGTTCCCCATATAGTTGGAATCATTTTATTTTTATTCCTCTTTTTATTCCTATTTATACATATCAGTGATCACCTTTGTCCATGCGCAATGATTACACACTAGTTCAAAAGAGTTACATAGTAGTTCAGTCCCAGTTACACTTTATCTAAAGAGAATAAATGACAGTTACAATCATTTAATGGGAATTGGCTCAAATATTTAATTCCAACTTTATGGGTAAAAATGTACATACAAAGGTTTTAAATGGTCTATTTCACATTTGTATTGATACAGTTTATGATGACATCAGGGCCATTTCTTGCTATAGGTGAACTAGACCAATGCTTAAGGCCCCAAGCCACCAGGGGGCCCCAAAGCTGCTTGTTCAACCTCTTCTGAGAAAAATTAAAATATTCTGTCTGTATTTGTAGCTATCTCATGAATTTATAACATCCCTTAATTCCTTTAATTTTTTTTCCTCATTTCTGTATATTTAGTTTTTTCAAATGTAAAAGAATGGCTAATTATTCCCGCCAAGTGCCTAAAAAAACTTTTCACAGTTGCCACACTGGCTGCCACACCCATAGTCTGAGTATAAATACTTTCTCTTTCTTTGTAACACCCTGAAAAAGGCACATGCCGATATGGGTTGGTGATTTTTACTCAGGCTCCTATGAAATACAGGCTTTTAAATTTTCCTAACCAAGTGAGTGCCTGGATTTTTGTCTTTTTCCTACTTTATTTTCTTATTTAATGTAAACACTTAAAATCAGTTAAATCTATTGATGTACTGAGGTTTGTTGTTTCCCATGTATTTATAGTTTTTTATCAGTTTAACTTGCCTGAGTGGCTCAAATTAAGATGTTTAAATCTAACTCTGAAGTGGAATAGATTGTGGCATCTTAGTCGACCATCTAAAGGGTTAATAATCACTTCATCGTAATTTGACAAACTAGGGGCCCCCAAACAGCATCTTGTTTAGGGCCTTCATGAAGCTAGAAACGGCCCTGATAATATCCATATTGTACTCAAATACAGTCAGATAAGTGCATTTTTCTTAGCATTGACAAAGATGCAGCCTATTCCTAAACCAAACAACTCACATAACTATTTTAACATTTCCATTTTTGGAATAAACTACAATTTGAAATAGACAAATTGAATGAGGAATCTGCTTGCATGCTGACCAAGTTCAGTGTCACTAAATCCAAAATGTCAGCCTGCAAATGAGCTTGTCTTTACTTTTTTGGTAAACAGTTCAGTGTTGCTCATTCACATCCATTTCATCAGGTCTGCACACTGGAGAGTCAAGTGACTGTACACTGCACACGATTCACTGACTAAACAGAGACTAATTCATCATTTCTTTATTGCAGGAGTAGATAATCAGCAGATTCTGCATAAACACAGAACAGGTTATCACATTCACACATGCACATTTTTTATGTAATTAGATTGCAGCCTTTTGCGGTTATATAATTGCACAAGGCTGACACTGCACTTGTCTTTGATTAATTGTGCAGCTCTAGTCTATATCAAACAAGCTAGGTTGCTTCTTTGAACGGCTGAACACAGGCACATGACAGCTGTGTAATAATCTAATCATGAGGCAAAAAAGACCGCTGTGTTAATATCAGACTGCACACTCACCACATGACTCAAATTGAGTTAAGATGAGGGTTCATGACTTTGTGAAGAGCAACCAAATCCCCCTCAACAAAGGTGACTCTTCACAAACTGATTTGTCATAGATGACTTCCTTTTTGTAGCAATAGTGAAAATGTGTAATGTTGATGCAAAAAATATACAGCAGAAAAAACACCAAGAGTTGAAGCTTTTAAATCATGTAAAACAAACAGAAAAGCCAGAAAAAAAGTAGCAGATGGGGCACATGCACCGCTGTTTTCTGTTGATAGTGTTTTGAGTATCAGTGCATTTGCTTGTTGTATCTTTTACACTGTTCAGATTTTAGCATTCACAAAAGAACATCCCACTCCAACACATTCCCCCCAAAAAATGAAAGAAAATACAAATGCCAAGACTTTCTAAAACTGATTAACTTCATACCCAAAAATACTACAACACTTTTAATTCACAAGGAAAATAATGTTCTAGGGTTTTATTTAGTTTATTAATTTGCTTCACTATGACTCATAAAAAATTATTTTCCAACCTTTGCTCTTTTGTTTTTATAGTGCTTTTGTCAAAGATTAATTTAAAGTAGGGACACTTCACATTTAAAATTACAAATCACTTCTCTTTTTGGCATGAATAACGTCTGACTGGACTTTAGTGAGTGTCTGTATCTTTCTCACCTGGCCGACACATTTGTGGTGAAGGAGACGCAGTCGGTCACGAAGGACAATGGTGTTGTCCCTGTGATGTCTTCCCACTGGGCAGGGGACGTCCCTCCTGCATGGAACAGGGGCCAAGAGATGAGCTCATGCATTTCCAGCCAAGTTATTGTTTAAGCTTTAATAAACCCATGCTTTTTATTGACTTTGGTGGACAAAGTTATTATATATGTATGAAACATGTCAAAAACATGTCTGAAATTACTTATGACATTTATTTAGGCTCTGAGCGTGAAAACTTTTACATAGTTTGTATTTAGTTACTTCATACTCAAATCAAATCAAATCCTGCACATTCAATATAAACAGAGGTGAGTACATTTCTTCATGTTGCACTAATGGTTTACTTGCCTGTGATGCTGCATAGCAGGCGCAGGCAGGGTGCAGATTCGCCTCTGTGGCCGCTGGGGTGGCCCTCTGCTGATCTAGGTGGAACAGGGATGGTCATGGTGATGGGCTTGTGGAACTTTCTCCTCCTGGGTTCTACGGTGACGATGGGACTGAAGGTAGCTCTGTTACCAAGGACTGCTCTCGCTATGTCATCTGGCACAGGTTGAGCCTTAATAGACACATAGAAATATAAAATGATCGTGAGATGAGACACAAAGTTTGTATGTTCACGAGATTTCAAGACTAGTTCCATTCACCCCCTCCTTGTGATATTCATTGAATTAGGGTTCCAGGCATCTCAGACCAAAGGAAACATTCAGTTTTATGAAAATGGGACAAGTCTTAATAAATAATAAGTCAGGAAATACAGCTGAGTCAGAGACAGATTTAGTCTGAGCTCATTCATTTCTGCAGCACCTGAAGGCCAACACGAATCCTCTTAGTGAGCGCCCCCTGTGGGAATGAGGCCTGGACCATGGGCACAGTGGTGCTGGACAGCACGCCTCCATCAGGGCCCATGTGGTTTGACTCCTGCTTGATCCGTGACACTACAGCAAAATACTGAGGAAAGTCTCTGGTGACGATGCGGCAGATGCGCTTCTTCTCCAGCTCAGCAGGGCTGTCCAGTTCTGTGAAAAGGTGGTTTAGAAATTAACAGGCAGCACAAACTTATAATTACATATGATTTCAAGCATTATTAAATGGTCCACAAATATTGTTCCAGGAACTAAAGAGTTTGTATGAGTACACAACTGAATGCAAGTATAAGGTGTTTTAAAATGTTCAGTTCTACTAAATTTGACATCCTGGTCAGTTTAAGTGCGAAAAAAAAGGACACAAAATAGGCTACATGGTTCAAGTACAAAATAAATTAAAAAAAGACCTCCAGTGAGAAAATCTCATTTTCTAGGTCATCAGCTGACATACTGCTCAGGGCTATGCAGCCCTAGCCTAGGTTCTGTTGACCTTCACACAAACGACTAAAACTCTGTCTTCGCATTATTCTTAATAAATGTTCGGCTATGTGGAATAATGTTTTCTTCACCTTCATCCATCCCAGTAAGCAGTTCAACAAGGTCTTCTGGTCTGGCGTCGGACTGGTGCTCCTTCCATGTGTCGCCATTATCGCTCCTCAAAACAATAAGCTCCCTCTCCTTACCCCGCATCGAACCAAAATGAGGGATCTCCACAATCACAGGGCTGAAAGACAATATAATAAATTATATGTTTGCTGAATGTTCTTATGAATTAAATTATGAGTGAGTAACAACTTGGTCTTGCAAGAACTATAGTAAAAAAAACATGACTTTGATGTGACCTTTTTCTGTTAAATTAGCTGTAGTAGTAATAAAAAAACCTCAGAATTATGTTACTTTTGATTACTGCGTTACACATTATATAAAGACCATATTTAAATTACAATTTTTTTTCACTGTGCTGCAGGGAAATTTATTTCATTCCAAAAAAGAAAAGAGAAATGCAACACCAATGCCTACCCAAGAAACTGAGCTCCAGCAGGCCCAACCTCCACCAGCCGACTGACCAGTCCCTCTCCTTCCACCATGGGAGGTGGATACGCCAGCTTGTGCCTCTTGGCCAAGCGGCAGGTGATCCGTGTGGGCGCTGTGCACTTCCTTGGGGGGATGATAATGCGCATACCGTTGTGGCGGCTGCCTCTCATGGAACCGCCACGGGCATCCACCATGAAGCTGACCAAGAACCTATCAGACGCAAAACAAACAATGTTAGTGGGGTGCAGTGGATAGAGACAAAAACAGACAGAAGCCATACCATGGACACAAGTGAGGAGGACGATTCCCATGCTGTGATCACCGTACACCCAAACAAAATAAGGAAAAGAGAGAAAACAACAAAACCAGAGAGAGAGAGAGACTGAGAACCAGAGACAGAAAGATAAAAAAGAAGGCTTTGAGCTCTGAAAGCTGGCAGCTCTCACCTTCAGGTGCCTCAATTTAGGACATTAAAGAATGTCTGAAACTAAACAGGGTGCTAATAAAGTTATAGAAAGTTTAGTTTCTACTCCTGAGGCCTCTGGTGAAGTTCTTGCCAAAGTTTCAGTTTCTCTAAAGCAGTATCCAGTGATCAAATATTAAACACCTGCACAGATGTGCACAAAGTTAGGGGTTGAATAGGTTAATGTGATTAATATGTGACACAATGTCCCATTCAATTAAGAGCACATTTGTGCAAAGGCAATACTGTATGTGAGAATGCAATAGGATGTGGGGATAGAAAACTGCTCTGTTGCACTTTTTTTATGTTCTATATGGCTGAATATGTTAAAATTGTATGTACAGAAGAATCCCTGTGAAGCTCTTATTGTGCACTGTGAGAAAGAGATGACACATCAATATAAGACTCCCAAACACATTGACTACACACTTCTAGTATCTAGGGTAGTGCAAATGAAACACCAGACCACACAGATGGAATGAGCACTGGGTGGAGAAAGGAGAGAGAAAATGATAAGACGAGAGAGGAGTGGCAGAGTGACATCACTGCGGCATCACGGGTGAAAGCAGCGAACTCAGTCATCACCTGGAGTCATACTGAGGGAGCGGGGAGGAGAAGCTGCAAAATAAACACATGGAGACAATGCAGGAGGCAAACCCCCAGAACCTAATTTTAGTATCAAAGGTTCACAAGCACTGTTGGGATCTGTAACAACTATTGAAGGTGAAAGAAATATTACAAATGTTACAAAACAACAACCCAAGGGAAACAGAAAAAAATGGAACCAACGAGAATAAAATGATAATGGGTAAAATATTAAAGTAGAAAAATAAACACATAGGGATAAGAGAAAAAGAAGAAAGGAATAACCAAACTGGATATGACAGATCCTAGCATTTGATTTAATAATAGCACTGTTTACTGTAAAGCAGCAACATCATACATTCAAATTATGTGAATGACACCAAAGAAACTTCTTATCAGTTTAACCAAATGAAACATATGAGGTCTATGAGCTCATACACAGCCTGTGCAGAAAGCTCACTTTGTTTAAACAATGATAAAATAGCGAGCGGAATGTGAAAATGACTTCTGAACCATGTGTTAAGACTCATGGTATGACATGTGAGCTTTGTAAATGAAGCGTTGTAGCTGTAGTGTTTTGTGTAGAGTAGCAGCACTGCAGAAGTCCCACAGCCCTGCACCTTGTCTGCATCAGTGCTGCAGGATTTGCTGAATATCGACTCTTAGGGAGAAAACGAAAGGCAATAACACAGATGTGTCCTGTAAGCAAAATAAAAAGTGTGATTTCTGTACATACACTACGTGTATGTATCTGTATATACACACATCAACTGTGTGGGTGCATGCATACACAGCTCTTACCCAGAGTGAATGGGGCTGGACACAGTGTTGTGGCTGTGGTCCATGGTGTCCGGAGTCCAGCTGTAGCGCCGCATACATTCCGAACTGTAATCCCTGGTCACAGCCAAGTGCTGGAGAAACATAACAAGATGGTTTAAAACATAATGATGCACAGATATAGCAGGAGAAACCAAAAGCATTCATAGGAGATGGTAATGAATATGCATGGGTGAAAAAATAAAAAAAGAGGAAAAGGGCATTTGTGAAGACTGATGGGTCCCTGACCCCCTTTGAATGATCTCTGTGACATAAGGTGTGTAGCACGGTGCAATGAGCTGATGGTGGTTACACTCCTGTAACAAAAAACTTGACAAAAACTACCAAAAACAGAAAAACACAAAGTCTCTACACTGCTTAAAACAATGATACACCAATAAACACTGATGAGAAATCATAATGAAGAAATATGGGAAATGTGATTTATTATAAACACAGACAGCACCAATGAATGAAACAAAACTGAAATTCGCCCCAAATGAATAATAAATATACAAAGATACATCTCGAAAGATAGATGACAATGGGTGCACTGTGGGAAAAAAGAAAAAAAAACAAAAACATCCACCAACAGTTGATACCTTATTCAGTGGGTCAACCAGGTAGGAAATGTCTTTACAGACACTCTGAAGCTTAGGGAAGAAGGAAAAAAAGTTCAAAAATCACACTGGGGGCATCTTAAGGGCCTGAGAAAAGTATTTATGGCTCTTATGTTTTGGAAAAAACTTTCAGTGATAAAGACATCATCTTATCCCTGTGACGATTAACTCATCATACTGTCATATGACTTAGGCTTCTTACTCAAACAATCCAACTACAAACTGCGATGGATATGATTACATCACCTAGGAAATATAGCAAAATGGCACTAACAGTGATTGCCCCACAGTGTTTTTGGTGTTATCAACATGAAAGCTGGGAAAAGTCTTGCATAGTGTGAGATATTGCAGCCTCCAGCATTAGGCATATTACTGAGATAGTTTCTGTTCTGAATCCTAAACATGAAAACTAGTGTTGGACAGGCAAGATGAGCTCTGCAGCACTGCGGCTTTCCAAGAGAAAGCAAAGGGCACACAGCAAAGCCCTTAGGTTTGAACAAACTCTTCATCAAGGTGCTACACACTCACTCTCAGCACATTGGTGAAAGCAGTGTAGCATCAGCCTTGGCTCTGTGATGACCTTTGAGCCATACTAGTCTAATCCTGCCTGTCTGGATTTTCACAAAAAGAACAAGAACAGGTGAAACTAACAATAAAAGAGGGAGATAAAAAAGGGAATTTGATGAACTAGTGAGAGACTTCAAAGCTTGAGATCAGCTCGATAAAGTACTCGAGCAAAAACCGAGAACAAACTAAAGCTACGTTCAGACTGCAGACAAATGAGGTCCAAATCCAGTTTTTCAGCCCATATGTGACCTGTATCTGATCTGTTAAAGACAGTTTGAACAGCGCGAATCCAATTTTTTCAAATCCTCCCCAGGCCACTTTCATATATGGTACTAAATCCAATACGTAACTGATATTTCACAATGCGACGTCAGTTTGAACCTCAAGGTTGCATTAATCTGACCTTTATGTCATTGAAATGTACCAAACGTCACAATTGTGCGTCCAAAGGAGTGTTACTTCAGTAAATACAGGTTGTGCTGCGTGTCACATATTATGTCTGAACCTCTTTGCGAATACAGGTCACTTCAGGGTGGATTCAGTTCATACACAAAACTGATAAAAGTCCCATTTAATGTGTAATATGAACAAGCACCCAAAAAATCAGATATCACCAAAAAAATCCCAATTGTGCATTAACTTTTTCTCTCTTGTACACCTACTAAGTACAACCCATATATATGTTACTATGGCTACCCATGGAACATTTGTTTTTTTCCCCAGTGTGTTGTTTCTTTTTCCAGTGGCTACAAACATCACTATTTCAGCAAACTTTAGGAAAAACCAGTAAAAATGTATTGTTATTATAAATTTAAATAATTTTCTTTTTTAAAATAAAAAAATACAATTAAACAAAATTTTAAAAAAACAGTTTAAAAAATTTAATTAAAAAAAAAGTACATAAATAAATTTTAAAAAATAATAATAAAGAAAATGTATTATTTAATCCTACTGGTTGGCCAAGTATAGGTTGTGGTCACAAAAACCAGAACTTGCTCTAATGGTTGTCAAATCACGTCTTTAGTGATATAACAGTGGTTTCAAAACTTGTCATTAAGAGTACGGGGGAAGGGTTAATAAAATGTCATCTTTATGGGGGAAAGAGTTAAGACCTGCTGCCGGACCATAGCCTAAGAGACAGAGTGTACTGCAGAAAGAGGAGTACGAGAAAAGAAATAGAAGGACAAGAATATAGAACAAGAATTGGACCTTACCGTGTCCTTTGTTGGAGCCAGTATCTCCTCGATCATCATACTGTCACGTGCAAAGGAGCTCCGGTTGAGAGTGTTGGACCTATCCGAACTGAAGGAGCGGAGGCTACATGTTACCACGCAACCCAGTGCCGCGGGCAACAACAAGTGACGGGCAGGAGAACACGACATAAAACAAAAAGCAAGGAATCCATTATTACATGCAACCTCCAGGGAACCAGCGTTTACTTTAGTGGACGGAGAAAGTCCAAAGTGAAACAGTAGAAAATAGAAAAAGGCGGAAGAGCCCGTAGTTGGACTAGGTTTAGATATCAGCAGGTTACTCAGAGATGGAAATGAGAGTGAGGTCAGTTTTGTTTGTACGAACTGATAGAGAAAGAAAGAGAGGGAAAACAGGCGGACCGCAAAGGAAACACAGATGTTTTTACATGAACAATGATGTAACTAAGTGTGTCTAAATGATGCAATACGACGGAGCAGAGAATCAGAGGTGCCAAAGAAGTCTCAAACATTGTGTAATCTGACTTCGGCTTGATCCGGCTATGGGACAGACTGACAGCTCTGTAGTCTAAGATTAGCAGCTGACCTAGGCCTGTTTCAGAGCAGTGCAACAGAGAAGCCAGCCTTTTCCTTCTTTCATGCTGCAGTGTGCTTTATGGCAGTGTGTGGGGTGACGTGTGCCTATTTTTGCAGCCTCGCAGGCTGAATGCAGTGCTGTAGATCCCCTTGTTTTGTTTTTTTTCTTATGCTGTTTTCGCATCAGGAATTTGATCAGTGCAGAAGAATCACTAAAATGTTTGTGCATGCATTAATAGTCACTTGCCTGCTTGTCTGCATTATTCTTTAAAAAAATATATATGCATATGCAAACAGACAGTAGTCTATATAGTGTGTAATTTTAAGTGTTTATCAGAGAATTAGCTGTCCAAAAGGTGCAAGCAAAGCGACAAAACTGACAACTCTTTGCCTTATTTTCTGTGAGTGTATATGGTGTGTGTCAGTGTGTTGTGTGTGTGTGTGTGTGTGTGTGCGTAGGGGGAGCAAGGGGGGAGAAAATGCAGAGCTCAGCGTGTTTGAGTGGGTACACTATTCAGCACAGAGAGAAGCCCTTTATTCAGCAAAGCCTGCCTACCCCTCCATCGAAGTTACCAAGCAACTCTGTACGGTCTGAATGGACCGGCTGGCATGACAGCGCTGCTCTATCCACCCCCCCACCCCCCATTTTTCCTCTGCTTTTGCCTGACTCTGTTTGTTCTTCACAGCTTCCTCCTCTTTCTCATTCTATCCATCCTCCTGTCTCCAGACAGTCGTGCCTATACGTTTCCTGGCCTTTCTTTCTCTGGTCCACTCTTTCCCGTGTCGGTCTTTAAAAGTGACAAGTTGAGGATGTCATGACACCTACCAGCACTCCCTTTTTCCCTCTCTGTTACCTCTCTGTTACTGCAACACTGCAGTTTACGCCGCTATTCTATCAATGGAGGGTTTTTTTTTCACCTTACCCCATTCTCTTCGCTCTCTTTTTTTTACTTTTCCCAACACCACTCCATAAATTCTACTATTGACCAACCTGACAGCGTCCTCTATCTTACTGGGGGCTGCCTTTCTCTTTATTCTTTAGGAAAACTGTGTCCATAAGAGTGTTTGTATTGAATGCATTTATTTATATCAAAATCAGCCTAATGTATTTTGCTTAGCATTGAACAAAATATCCAGAGTCATCACAGACCATACAGTTTCCATCTCTGCAAACCATAACTGAAACTTTCCGGCCATCATAAATCCTCAACAATTATGGGTTATTCCAATTAGTAACACTCTTTTTAACGACATGGTACCAGCTCAACTCGACTTGACTCTACTTGCTTTTGGCATCAGGGGCTTTGTTTTCCACTGCAGATGTTGTACTCCTCAGTGTAGCTCATCGTCATAGTGATGACGCATGAAACTGCTCTGATGTCATTTTCACTGTGACACACACAGGAACACTGAAGGGATGCAGGTTTGAGTCATTTTACTTCTACGCAACCATGACACAGTGATAACAACAGCTCGCTCTGATCAATCGATTTTCTACAGGGTTTTCATGTTAATTTTAGATATCTACTCAGCCTACTTGGACCCTCAAATGACATCATGCCAAAAACTGAAGATCCTGGTAATAAAAGTACTGAAGTCACAAAAAATATCTGGACTTAGTGCAAAAAAAATTGTAGACCACCTTATGTTTTCTTCAATTTCTTGTTCATTTTAATGCCTGGTACAACTAAAGGTACATTTATTTAGACAAATATAATGATA
>JAPTGZ010000008.1:26079451-26091408 GCA_029814645.1 Fowleria isostigma
TGTCTGTTTTAGTCACATGATACACACAGGAGTTAGTACTTGATTGCATAACCATTGTTTTTGATGACTTTTGATAGGCTAATTCTTTTTCCGCGACTGCACAACATGTTTATTTGCTCAATTTGAACTGTCCAAACATGTGACTTCAGTACTTTTAGCACCAGGGTCTTCAAATGCAGTATATGATCCACAAGTTTTTTGGATTCATAGAAAACCAAAAAGGCCAAATAGTTTCAAGTCACGTGGAACCATGGAATTCAATGATAGTAGATGAGAGGACAAATTTTAAAATCAGACATCTGTGATCCCTGGAAGTTACACTGAATGGCACCGAAAAACACGCTGGGGTAAAGTGCCATATCAAAACAGAATTAGTCCACACAACTCAAACTGGAAAAAAACCCAAAAAAAACTTTATATTATCACACAATAACACTAACAATTGCTGCTTTCATTTCCAGCAAGAGTGCCTCCTTGTCACACCTGCATGAAAACGTTTTGTATATATGGCAACATTTGATGAATGGATGAAAAATTGAGTCTAAAGTGGTGTGAGTTCAAGTGAACACTGACATGAAACAGCAACAGGTGAAAGATTTGCTACAACACAAGCTAAGAAACAGCAACACTGGACAATGGGTTGGAACAGATGAGGTGGATAGATTGATGGTTGATGGTTCTAAGGTTGGGATTACAGTACACAGTAAGGGGGAAGGGACATTCAGAACTAATGCTTACTACTACTACAACAACCACTACTCTTTTCTTACCTGATTCTAGGGCTAGAATGACAGACAGGGTGCAAAAAACAAGGAGAAGAACACAAGTGAAGAGTGAAAAAGCAAAGCATTTTGAAGACATTAAAGCATGATGTGTGTTTCCCTTTGTCTCCCCGTATGAAAGTGATGCTGCACATTTGCATGGTTGTATGCCAAAATTAGATACAAGTGTTTGTGTGTGTGTCTGTGTGTGAATGCACAAGTGAAACAGCCCAGTTAAAAAGCAAACCATGCAATGCTGATGTCAGAAACAGAAAGGTAAGGAAAAGAAAATTAGAGTCTCAGCATTAAACATACGTTGGTCAATAAAATACAGTATTTCACAGCAAAACTTTTAGAACCATGTAAAGAGACCAGTCAACAAATTTAAAACTCATTTCACGATATAAACTTTAGTTTTTGTACAGAACACATAATCAGAAAAAAACCCAAACATTTAAAAGCAACAGCCTGGAAATATTCTCGGTTTTTCTTTTTGTTAAAAGTTCCTGCAGAAAATAAAAAAACAATAATGAGCATATCTGAATAAAATTACAGCCCCCAAAAAAGACTAATACTATATTATACTATATATTATGTAATACTACTACTACTAATAACAATAATACTTTACTAATTCTGGTGTAATGGAACTTCACTGTTACCTAGCTATGATATATTTCTTAATTATGATGAAAATTCTTCAAAAGTGTAACAAACTATAGTTACTGAACCTCTGTGTGCGCAGAATCATATAGAAAAAGTTATTAAACATGAACATTAGATGATAAATAAAACAGTAATTTGGTACTGGTCATTGCCGTGACACTGACTTGAAGGTTCACTGTGAGGCGGTGAACCTTCAAGTTAGCAGCTCAATCAAATATCAAATATTACCAAACTTACACTTACAATAATTACATTACTTTATAGAAAATGAAAACATTGGAATAAAGTTCTACTTTGCATTTTTCTGTAGACTAAAAACTCAGCCTGAAATGTGCAGTCTTTTTTTTTCATTAATTGACAAAACAGGCAGCTTCTTTTACATTGATCGTGACTCAGATGATTCCATTCAGGAAGTAAAAAAACTCTTTCCAATAATGACCCCTGAGGCTCATGAAACCACACTTGTTTACATGGAATCCCTGCATGTACCACTGTGTTTCTCCCATTTTCTGTGGCCTGCTGACGTTAGCTGCTTCCTGCCATAGTTTCTGTTGTTGTTTTTTTTTTAAATCAAGCCAACCATCATAGTGCATCTGCCATCTGTCCGAGCAGCTCCAGCAAACACCAGGGCTACACAACACTTGTCCTGTGTGATGTTGATGCGTTTTCATTGGAGCTTGCCAGTTTTCCACTACATACTTTTGTTCACTGTTTAAAAATGCAGCTTGGCCTCTGATGGATCCCCAAGTGAACCTGTTGACTAGCAGCTGCCAGTTATTAGAGCAAAGCCAAAAAAAGAAGATACTATATGTGTCAGAGTTCAAAGATCACATCTCATGTGTTATACTATCAGCAGTTTGTAATCTTTGTGTGAATTTGAATGAGGCCACACAAACTGCTGAATCATTTTGTCAGGTGAAATCATTAGATGGCAACTTTCCAGATGCTTTCTCTGGCAAATCCCATTATTCACTTGGTGTAAATGTGTATAGCCTATGTGAGAGAGACTGCACATTTCAATTCAGCATCCATTGTACACACTAGATATGCTGCATAGTCTATAAAATACAGCACTAATGACAATATATCTGTACCAGTGGTGGAGCTAGAACATTTTACATGGGTTGTCAGGTTGGCATGGGAACATTCTCAATGCAGTCCATGGAACCTCAATATGTGAATAAATGGAGTCCATAACACTTTTAACCTAATTTTTTACTTGTTATGCAACTGAGTTGTTATTTGCTTCATCTCTGGTTTTATCAGTACAGATAAAATCAGATACATGTAAAGCTTTACATATTTAACCTTATAACAAAGGGTTTTTGGTGAAAACATGTTATTTTTTGAGTAACATGTTATGTCACTGCACTGGTATCTATATGAAAATGCCTTCAATCACTCTTTTGATCTCCCCATACATCCATTTGGTAAATTCTTTTTTAATTTCAATACTTTGAGAGGCTTTTGGGAATTGTGCTGATTTATTTTAGTTTTTTGTGTAGTATACTTTTTAGAACATAAAGTTGGGGGTTGGGGGGGGGTCAGTTCTCCCTTTCCCCCCTTGTAGCTCCGCCACTGTCCTGTATGCATAGTATAAATATCACAGATCTATGGTAAACAAGATAATATGACCTAATTTACTTTCTGCGGAGAAAAACAAAATCAATCTCCTGTTTTATTGAACAACAAGTTGGAGTAACTCCATCCCAGCACTGCAGCAGATCCCTGTCCTGTGTTTTGAAGTGTGTGTCAGACATTGACAGGTGCTTACCTGGCTGAGCGGGCTCCGATGCTGAACCCCATGTAGCCCTCCTGAGGGAGGGAGTCATCCCCCAGCTCTTTGAGGTCCTGAGGCCGAAGGTATTTGTCCGTGTCCCCGGTCATCGCATCGTCACCTGATGAAGGGGGGGAATCATAAAACCCTCCTGTTACTTCAAATCCAGAAGAGAGAGGCGATGCGGCACCTCAGCAAAGAAAAACAAGCCCACTCTGTCGGCATAAGCCTGTCATTTATGTGATTTTAGTGTTTAGAATTAGGCCTTAGATCATTGATCAGCTGTGTCCATGAAGCCAGCATACCTCACTACAACTGCAGAGCACCACTGCAACTTTTTAGTCTATGCATATAACTGTGGCATGACAACAAAAGCCAAGAAGCTGCAACCCTGAGCAGCGCCACTCCGCTTTAGGATGAGGAATATTAAGACAAATGCCATCGGAGGCAGCACCAAAACCAAAACCACTTTGCGGTAAATGTGAAGCTCTCCTGTAAAACCAAACGCAGCTCCTTTGACAACACTCAGAGACAGAGCGCATCAGAAGGCTTTACAGCTTTACAGCCACCAAAGACGGATCAGAAAAAACACAGAGAACAAGCAAGAAACGGTTCGAAGCGCACCGCACCTCGATCGGCGGACCGGTGAACGATGACACGCCGGTCAATGAAGCCGGCGGTGCGGCTACAGTGTTTCTCCTTCTCCCTCATGTCCAGCTCTGTCCTGCCTGCAACACTCTGCTCCTTCACCGCAGCCCCTCCCCCTGCCTTCGATACTGCCGCACTCCGATCACACACCAGCACCAGCGTCAAGACGCACGGTACCCAAAGGCAACACTTCCGGTGTCACGTTTCAAAATAAAACCCTCAGTAAAAAGGATTATTTTGGCTGTCAAATACTGTGACACACACTCTGGATAAACGCATTTGAACTGCTCCTCTAGAGCTGATTATTATTACAAAATTAGACGAGTAGAAACTTCCGGTTTCAGGTTTCAAAATAAAACCCCCAGAAAAAGGCTTCTGTTGGCTGTCAAATACTGTGGCACACTGGATAAACACATTAAAACTGCTCCTCTCGAATTGACCATCTATAACTAGATTAGACAACAGAATATGATAGTCTAATTTAAATAAAGATGATTACTTTTAAGTGAGTTTTGTCAGTAATATTACAATCATACACTTGAACCAGCTTTTCTACAAATTCTCAAAACCAGGGACAAAAAAAAGTACAATCAGGACCCCAGAATTGGAAAGTAACAAAGTATACATACTTTACTACTATACTTAAGTAGATTTTTTAGGTATCTGTAGTTATTTTTCTGAAGACTTTCCATTTTTACTCCCTACATTTTTGCATAAATATCTGTACTCCTTACATTCTCAGCATAGGCTTGTTACTTTTTCAAACTACACAGATGTGACGGTACATAAAATATGTCATTTCGTTTACTGTGGAATTAGAAAACTGAAAATTTTAAGCTTTTGCCTGGTTAAATAAGTATTATTTCACTCATGTAAAAAAATAAAATAAAAATAAATGTAGTTTTACTATTACAACTGAGTTTTGTTTTTGTTTTTTTAACTTTTACTTAAGTAAAAAAGTTGAATCAGCATTTCTACTTTTACAAGGGAATTTTTTTTTCACACAAGTAGCTGTACTTCTACTTAAGTAAAGAATGTGGGTAGTTTTGCCACTTCTGCAGGACCCAGAGAGAAAATAATATTAGCGCATTTATTCTGATGGGTCTACAAATCCACAAACTTCCTGTTGCTCTGTCTAACTTGACTAAACTGGAGTTCCCTGGACTCACTGGTGCTGTATTAATGTATCATCGTCCCATTCAAGCTCAGATCACCCACCAACTCCCTCCACAACCACAACCACCAATCCACCTCCAGTAAACTCACAGACCATCGAATCACGCACATTATTAGAGAGCAAATAGGAATACATATTCAAATATAGGCCAAATAGGTCTGTGTATCAACAGATAATATTAAAATGATGCGTCTTTTCCAACATAAATCCAACGTCACATCCATTATTTATAGATTCCTAAAGCCATTATGGTAAAGTCTTAGAGGAACACACACGACACAACGTCCTGTGACTTACCTCTGTCTGACGCAGCCATACTGATACTTTTTTTTATTCCCGTGCAAAATCGCCCTTTATCTAGAAACTTCCACACTTGAGGCTAAATCCAGAGAGTGGTTTAGACTATGAAGCAGTCCATTCAGTGCTACTGGTGCTGATGGAAAATGTTGCCCTCTGTTCACCCCACGCGTTTAACTCCACTCACACCAGCCTTTGGTGCGCTTTTGGTACTGTTGCGCAGGCGGCGCGCATCTCCCTGCCACTTTTGTTGTTTACCTTTCAATTAAACGAAACTCAAACTAAACTTTGCGTCTCTTTCCCGCAGCAAAAACAGACCACAGAAGAAGAAGACAAAAAACTAGTCCAAGCCATCTGACGCAGGTGGAAGCACCGGGGTTAAATCTCCCGTGCAGGCGGCTCAAGGAAAGCTCATCTGAATGGATTTAAAACGACAGAGAAAGTGTCGTCCCTCTCTCAGTTGACAACAAACTCCGCCCGAGCAGCGGCTGAGTGCGGCTCTCTGCAGCCGAGGACAGTCCTACAAGTTAGTTCATCTACAACAAAAACAAAACAAAACAAAAAAAACTTTGTGGATGACAGTGACAGAGTGGAGTAAACTCTCACTGATCGCTCCTCCTGCCTCTTCTTTCCTCCATAGAGAAGTGTCTGTCTGGATGCATGACAAACTGAGAGGGTGGGGGCTGCAATACTGATGAAATAACCACATCACGCAACATTTAACCACTTTTTTTTTTTTTTTTTTTTTAAATTGAGCAACAGTTTTAAGTTAAGTTTTTCCTTCCGCATGTCGCAAACTGACTTAAAACTTACACAACATAAAACTATTTTTAGAATAATTATGCAAGAGGAATTAACTGCATTGATTGTATGTTAAAAGCAGTAATAGCGAATAACAGTGTTGGGGAGGGTTTAGTTAGTTTAGTATATTAGTTTATTTCGAGCTTATACACTCCATGTACAGTGCTACTTACATATACATCTGCAATGTGCAATACTGTTCATATACATTTTATTATGTATACACAGATATACATGGAAAGATTGCTAAAAAAAAAAATGAAAACATCATATGCACAAATTTACCATACGCTGCTTTTGTTTGTTGTTGCTTTTGAAATGTATTCTGTTACAGATTACAAAGTACATGCCCAAAAAATTAATCTGTACTGTAATCCATTACATTATTCAATCGGAGTATCATAATCTGAATACTTGGATTACTTTCACATTTTCTTGAATTTCAATACCATATGAATGTAGTAAATCACACCATATTTATTAGTTCTAAACAGAAATCTTATTGTGTGTTCTGTTTTAGAGCTGGATGAATGTACTTGGCCTCAGCCTCATAAACACACATGAACATGTGATGTACTAGTACAACCCAAATCAAGTTTCGGTGTTTTGTCTGGTTCTAGAAAAACAAACAAAGAGCGGATTCAGCATTGATGTGGTTCTTGTTCTCAGCTCCATAATGCCAGCGATGACAGAGGAAACGGAGAGGAAATGTGTGGGAGACTGGATTTTTGAAATGATAGAAAATAACAAAATAATCCATCAATTTTTAAAAATATAACTGTATTCTGATAACCATGTATTAAAATTAGAACTGTAATGGAATATTTATTTATTTCAAACATGCAAAATAGATAAATAAATAAAACAAAATAACATTTAAATGAACAGAATCTGTCTTCAGGTACAAACAAATACAGCAAGATTGAAACGACAGTTGCTCATATTTTGTATTAAAATGTATAATCCTGTTGCATGTATTCCGTTACTCCCTAACACTGATGAATAACTACTGATGTGATTTAAACACAGCGTTACAATGGGTTAAGTTGTCTCAGGATGGTTCCGTGTGTAGGTATAGTAATCTAAAGAAAGCGTGAGATGAGTGTGTAATTGCATAAGCAGGACACACACACACGCACACACACACACACACAACCTGACCAGAAGTGACCTGTCACACTCTCTTCAACCTACAGCCTAATAGGATAGGCTTCCCTTATATAGGATTAAGAGTGATGTGGACACTCCTTACTTGCTACACCACAAGTTCTCTCTCTCTCCCCCCCTGGTCTTGCTCCCTCGCACATATTCTCACAAAGAAACCAAACAAACACGTCCTACAAAGCAGAAGGCGCACAGGCCTGAATGCTACAGCTAAGTGAAGCCAGAGTAGCGCTAGGCAAAGTGAATATAAAGGCCGTCACTGCCAGTCGGTGTATATTTCCAGTGTTCCAAGTACAACGCTGATGAATTATGCACATTGTATAAACAGTTTATGTGGAGAACATGAGGCCATGGATACTGTTATTTATAATTCCTCCGTGATGATAACACAGCGGATCATGAATATGACAATGATCTTCATCTTTCAGCTACTGTACAGGGTGAACTCATCCATCATTTGCTTCATATGTGTGTACATGTGCCAAAACGTGTACGTAACTTGTTGAGTCTCACTGTATCACCTGACACAGAAACTCCACACCCCCTAAGCAACAGCCCATGAACAAGCTCATCAATTTTACAGGCGTGTTGGCTCTGCGGCTCCAAACAAAGGCCAGGGCACTCAAGTGGGTAGCCCAAAACTATGTGACTTGTACCATAAACTTAACTGTGTTGTTTGGCCTTTCAGCATCACATCAGTTACTCTTCTGCTATCACGGATGTTATGTAATTGTCCAATGCTTCACATAACAAGCCTTTAAGATTTCACTGGATGTACTGTATGCTTGGCTATGTTAGGCCCTCTAAATTATAAATCAACTGGCGCTGACCTTGTTTTATTTATTTTCACATAGCATCTGCTTCAAAGAGACGCACTAAAGTTAGCGAGATGCTTCACAAAAGCGCATTTGACAAGACGATGCACGCTTGATTCACAGAGCTCAGTTAAAAATAACATCTGTTTTTTTTGTTTTTTTTTAAGTTGCAGTGAAAATAACATCAACACTGTCAGTTTATGAACAAAACCACAACATTTCCAACCTGCCAGAAACAAAGTCTAGCTTAACAATGCATACTGACTGATTTCTCTGGTAAAAATGAAGCTTTTTGTTTGACACTAGCAAAGCATAAATTAAAAACGAAAGGCAGAGACACACAAAGCTGTACAGATGTTCATACCATGCCCTTTCCTGGATGATGATGATGATGCAAGTGCATTATCAAAAAATTGTCTAAGTAAGTTTCAACTCTGAGGAAAATGAACAGCAAAGCACAATAGCACTATAGCAAAAGGTTGATAGATGAGTGCTGGAGAAGCGCATTATATTAATGGAAAAAACACAACACTACAATTTAGACGGCAAATACCTTCTTCAGCATCTGAAAAAGAGTCCTCATTGAGAATTTCAGGCACATTGGCCCGGACTGTGTGATTTGGACACACATACAGTGAAACATGCAAAATTAATGAAAATGACACACAGTCACAAGTGTATGGAAATCATGCTTTGTATTAATATTAAACACAAGTCAAACATTCATTTCAAAGTATCAAACAGTTTAATACTAAGGGGCTGAAAATGTGGTGAATGAACACACAGTATTAGCACTTCTTCATACCTTCATCGTCCGACATATCGAGGAACTCGTTCATGGTCTCTGGGACGTTGATTTTGTGTTTTTCTGTTGCAGCCTGTGGATGCACAAATTAAATGGAGCTTTAAAGTTAGTCAACTTAAGAACCGGAGAGAACAAAAAAGAGAAATGTGTTTTTCTGGTTTGGAAAAACCCCACGGAAATATCTCATAACCCATATTCTGATGAGAAAAAGAAAATAATGATGAGCAGTGTTAAATTCTTAATACAATATTAGTAGACAAGTACAGGCCAGGAAAAAAACAGCCAACTTTTCCAGTCAAAGTTTTCTTATTGGATTCTGGTACTTTGAGATAGACTCTTCAAAATAAACTCTGGGGCCATCTTGAATTTTGCCTGAAATTCAACATGGTGGTCAAAATTCCAATATGTCCACCTAAATACCTGAAGTATTATCTGGAAGAAGACTAATAGGTAAACTACTGAATTTTTATCACTAATTTGTAATGGTATCAGTTAGTAAACATGACCCAATTGGTTAGATGCCTCAGTGTAGAACATGAGAAACACCAACAAGCAGATCACGGATATCGACACTGGTGGCCATCTTGAATTTATGTCATGAGCTACTGACCGAATTTTGCATCTGATCACATATTTGGATTTTTCACCCCTTAAAACTAAGGGATATGTGACAGTGACGGTCCTGTCACTATGCCTTCGATTGATCATGTGCCCTGGCTACTTGGCCAAAAGGATATCCCTTTGGCTGACTGGTTAGCGCGCGTCACTCTCACCCAGGAGTCTGGGGCTTGAAGCCCGCCCGGGCCCTCTTCGTCCTTGCCACAGATAGACACCAAATGTATTGCCATATCTCCACCAGACCAGGAGATATAGATCCTTTCATTCATTTAATTTCTGAACCTGCTTTATCCTCACTAGGGTCATGGGGGTCGCTTGGAGCCTATCCCAGCGACTTTACGGTGAAGGCGGGGTACACCCTGGACATTTCGCCAGTTCATTGCACAGCTGACATATAGAAACAAACAATCACTCTCACATTCACACCTATTCACACCTAATTTAGATTAATCAAGTAACTTATAAGGACATGTCTTTAGATGGTGGGAGGGAACCGGAATACCCGGAAAAAACCCATGCAAACACGGGGAGAACATGAAAACTCCACACAGAAAAGTCCCACCCTCGTCGATGGGTGCTGGAATCAAACCCAGGACCTTCTTGCTGTGATACACTGTGTTGATATAGATATTTTCCAAAAAGCATGGCGGGCCTGGCGGCCATATTGGATTTAACCACCAATGGTGTACTGCTGAGGGATCCAACAAACTGGATCATGTTTACTGGCTATGGCCATTACAAATTAGTGACAAAAATTGAGAATTTCTTATAATTGTCTTCTCCCTGATAACATTTTAGGTGTTTTGGAGGCCATATTGGGATTTTGGCAGCCATATTGAATTTGAGGCAAAATTCAAGATGGCCCTAGAGTTTATTTTGAAGAGCATGAATCCTATCAAAAAAACCTTGACTGGAAACATTGGCAGTTTTTCCTGGCCTGGACATTTCTATAGGTGGTTACAATTATCAGAGCACTGCAAAGGCTATACTCAAGGCAGCAAAAACAGTCCCTTTTTTGTTGTCTACACAGCAATAACACCTTTACACATACATGAGATAATCAGTAGAGCAACAACATTTTCACTCTTTATATTTGTAATGTAAGGAGTGGAAATGTTGATGTTAAACAAAAACTATGGCCTGTCAGACACAATGATACATTAGAATTCACCCTACACCCACATCACAGACCAATAAAGGTCTCACAGGCTCCAGCAGTGGGTTCCAGAGACACATAAAACAACAGCAGAGGCCTGTGCACACTGAATAATAGATCAGTCATATGAAGGTCTATGGAAATGACCTTGATCTTTTAGCTTGTTCACTGTGGATGGAGACAGTTGTGAGTGATGTACTTTGTTGCTGAGTGTGCAGGATCCTCTGTGACCTCATTGTCCGACTCTTCACTCAGTTTCTCTCGTCACATCCCTGTCCTCTTCCCCTCCCAGGTTGATTCCTTGTTTTCACTCAAGTCCCCTCCCACTTCCCAACAGACACGTGCGTGGATCAGATCACTGTTAGCGACCTGAGCTATTTGAGGAGAAACCTTAAGCTCCAATCTAAGCCTTCTCCCTCTTTCTCGCATTCAGGACGTCACACATGTGAGACAGCGTGACTGAATGACTGACTGAATTGTGGGATGATTTACTGGATTCACACACTGACTTTACTCACGGTGTCCTGCTGGCAGACTACCAAATGTTTAATCTAAACCAAAAGTCAGTTACTCAAGTTGATCTATTTTGCTGCACATAAATAACCATGCTGCGGTTTTAAATCACATTAGGTTTTAACCAGAAATATTTTAAATCACCGTTTCTTTTTTAAAGCCTATCCTGTTTCTAGATCTATTTTGCACATATACAACAGCTACTGTCATTAATTTCACACTTGAAAAAAGGCTTGCCCTTCCATTCTTTATTTGCCTTGGCTCTTTTGTGCACTTTCACATTTGTAAAGGTTTTTAAATGGTCATTGATCACAACTGCATTAATGCAAAATAAAAACCTGATAAAAACAAAAAACAAAAAAAGTTACAGTCTCATGTAGTGAATTTTGATTTATTTGATAATCTTGAATGTGTTTTAAGGTAGCTTTCTAGTTGAAAAACGGCTAGAATAAACTCTTTATCTAAAATGAATGATTGCAAATTACTGGCAAAATAGCACTGCTGCATATACAGTTGCAATAATTTTATTTTCAGACACATTTCTCTTTACTCCTATTTATATACATTCGAAATCACTCTGACCTGTTGCAATGATTACATACTTAGACCATCAAAAGTCAACAAAAACAATGGTTATGCAATCAAATACTAACCGCTGTGTGTATCATGTGACTAAACAGAAAGAAAAGAAAACATGGAATGTCTAAAAGCACTGTTTTTGTCAGTACAATGCCATAGATATTGATGTAAGAACTTATG
>JAPTGZ010000008.1:26093754-26111552 GCA_029814645.1 Fowleria isostigma
TGTGTGTGTGTGTGTGTGTGTGTGTGTGTGTGTGTGTGTTTGTGGGGGATTGAACTTTACCTTTGTTTGGGGATTTACATCCGCCCCATGGTTGAGAAGGACTTCTGCGACGTTGACCTTGTCCTCCTGAGCTGCTAAGTGAAGGGGTGTAAGTCCGCTCTGGATGAGGAGAAAACACACAAACACACACATACAAACACAAATAAAATTGTTGCTTTAGATGCACCACATACAGAAAGCAAAAGACTGATGCATGACATGGTAAGATGTGAGAGGAGAGAAGGGTGTATGATAATACTCGGTCTATTAAATTATTTTTACTGGCTGATACTGAGCAGGTATTTGTCCTGCTTACAAATGTTGATAAAAGTTAACATTTTAAATTTCCGTGTGTAAAATTTAAGGAGATGCAGAATGTATCTGCTTGTAACAATTCAGTATGATATTGGATTAGATACATAATTTATGTCATCACATGCAAATCAGATCTGTCATTCAAATGGAATAGGTTACGTTCCACAGGAGCCAATGAGAACAGACTTCAGACTTTATATTTTCTAACAAATGGCATCCAGCATTAACGTGTCATCTACTACGTTACTGTGTGGAACAGCATTTAAACCCCCTTAAATAAAAAGTCTAGAATGAGCAAAACAAAAAAAAAGGGTTTTCTGTAAATATTTGATTAATAATATTTGAAATTTTGTAAAAGATTAAGGTGTCCGACAACTTTTTTTTCCAGTACTGTATGTTTTTTTTTTTTATTAATGCTCCACCTTATTGCACACGTTGACGTTGGCATTTTTGGCCAACAGAAGCGAAACTAAGTCCACGCTGCCCTCTTGTGCTGCCAAGTGAATGGGGCTGATGCCCTGCCGCGTCACTGCGTTGGTGTCAGCGCCGTACTCCAGTAGAGTGGTCCCAATTTCCATTTGGTTCTTTTTGGCAGCGATGTGGAGAGGCGTGTATCCATTCTGAGGGGGCAGGACAAGAGAATTATACTAAGCAATGTACTACGACTATGATTCTTATTAAGAATACCTGCTAAAATGGAATGTCTAATATCTGTCACATAAAACATGTAATGAAATCTCACTGATGTGGGTTTTAACCATAAAAGACTTTTTGTTAGTTCTCAAATAAATTTCTCTCTATATTTAACCATTATCACCATTTGTTGTAATATCATTCTCTGCATTTTGAATTTTTCATTGAAATTCATGTATTTTCCTACATTTAATTTCTATATTAAATTTAAATGTTCATAAAAACCCAGAGTAAATCCAAAGGTTATTACATCAAAACAGAGAAAACTGAAAAAAAAAAAGTATTTTATCATTAACTGTATCATTAACTGAACATAAAACAAGTGTGTCCATCCACTGTCATTGATCCAATTCCATGGGTTTTACTGGTGAATTAATGTTGTAGAAGATAACAGTGTTTCCACACTCTTTAACTACAGAGCCTCTGAATATCCAAATAGGTCACATCTGATGACCATGAAAAGATGACAAATTATATTTTCCACCAAATATTTACATGTATTGATAAGATTAGTGGATCAGTAGGTGTTTAATATTTACATCAGTAGATGGTTTTGGTTACTGGTGGAGATTTGGGTCTTTAAGGATTAAAGAACCCGACCCTAAATTCAGACAAATTACTTGCCAAAGTTCAGTCATAGCGCAACACAGAGTAATGTAGCGTTGACAACAGGTGTTGATATGAAATTGTGTGTAAATCCATAAAAATGTCCAGTATGTATTGTGTGGGACATTATTAATCATGTAAGATAAGCCAGTCTCAGTCAAAACAAAAGTGACCTAGAAATTGGGCTAAAAATATTCAGTGATGTTCACATTATATTTAGTTCCAACATTAAACACACACTCACAAAACAATGAATAAACTAAATTAATTATATCTTTTAAACTGACACTACAAAGAATAGTTACTGATTGTCATTTATTCATATCGTAAGTGGAGTGTTAAATGGGTTTGAAGGATAGTTTGAAAGGAAGAACTCTGTCATTTTATAGTGTGTTATCATTGTCACTGTGGACAAGGTGTGGAGAGCTCTGGAATATCCACCTCACATTGATATGATTACAATGCATATGGAAAACATAATTTACAAACCAAATTTATGTTTTCATAAAAAGTTGACTGAGTTGGTGTGGACCAAGGTTATAAATGCGATTTTTTGTTATAGGTTAGTTTTATTTAGTTTTGACTTTTCTTTCTCTAATTCATTTAGTTTTAATCTGTTTTTAGAGCAGGTTTGGCAATTTTTATTAGTTTTGGTTTAGTACTAATTAAAATTTTTCATATCTTTTATCTTCCTCTGTGTTGTATTCATATAAATCCCATACAGGACTCTGCTGCTTTCTCCAAACTTTAGTCTCCATGTTTCCAGGTAAAGACGAGAAGACGACTCTAAATCATAAGTGACATGACAGCTAAAATAGCAAATAAATCAATTTAATTTCAATCTGACATTGACAAAGACGATAACAAAGGAAATTTTATCCATAATTCTTATACGTTTTAGTTATCTAAAAACTGTAACTAACTGAAACTGTTCTGTGTGTTTACAAAACTAACTAAAACTTACTGAAATTATAGATGAAATGTCCTTCATTTTTGTCTTTGTCAATTAATTTATAAACCTTTTGGATTGGTATGAAAATAATTTATTTCACTCTATCAGTAACTGAATACATTAAAAAAAAAATAGTATACTTTGTTGAGTTTTATTACACAGTACCTTTTGAAACCCGCACCTGACAAGTAACCCAAAGAATGAAAAAAACTAATACTTAAAGTAATAAAACTTAAACTAAAACTAAGCATTTAGAAAAAAAAAGGAAAACTAACAAATACCAGCAAACCCACTTTAAAAAGTAATTAAAACTAATTGATTTAGAAAAAAAAATCCAAAATGAAATAAAACTAAACTATAATCAAAAATGCTAAACTATTATAAGCTTAGAGTGGACAGCCTTATGCAGAGACATCACTGCAGACATGTACCAAATCTAACGCCGCAACCATGGGATCATTCAGCATCTGTATTTGTGTGTCTGTGTGAAAAAGCTTCAGGAAAACCCATTTAGTACACAAAGATTGATCCCATTCCAGAATGCTTAAATTAGCCCAAGCATACCAACTTTAGTACCCCGCCAAATGAGAAACATTTATAGATGGAGAAAAAGAGGGTCAGGGAGGAATGACTAAGACTGTGGGAGGAAAGGAGACAGGAGAAGTAAAAAGAAAAACAGCGAGGAATAAACAGACGGATGCAGATTAAGAGCTTGTAGGAGACAGAGATAGTGACAAAAAAGGAGACGGCGAGCAAATATAAAGTAGGTTTACAAGCGTTCGTCTTCCCCTCGCAGGATGTCTGTTCGGAGTGTCTGTTGAGGTTGCAGCCAAAAAACAAGCGCTTTCTACTGTTTTTTTTTTTTTTTTTTTTTTTCCTGGTGTCTAGCTCTGTCATTCTGCTCATACTTGTACTTGTTTTGTGGTTTTGACCAGTTCCCAAAGCCTAGCAGGAGACCGACCACAACTGGACCATATTTCACTGACCATGTGTGTTTATGGGTGTCAGACGTTTCAACAAGACCGGTACTTAGAGCAGCACATATAAATGCTTTTTTTTTTTTTTTTTTTTTTTCCCATCATTTTTTTCCCTCTTTTTCTTTATAAGGAGCACACAAAATTTACAACTTTGGACCAGACTTCACAAAAGTGGGTTGTTTGACATAGTGACAGACTGTGAAGTAATTTACAGCATGCAAGTTAATGTAAGCTTTCTAGTTTTGCTTTTATGAGAAATATGAAATATAGCACGCCGCCCACCGCTAAAGCCAATATGATGACAGGAAGGGCTCAATTCTGGCAAGTGGAGGGATTTCAGAGAAAAAAGCCACACACTCACTCACAATTTCAAAGACTAGACAGGATGAAATACAAGCGTTATGAATGAGCATCAGATCTGCGTACGTACTGATGAGGGCTGTGAACATCTCAGTTCGTATTCATCTTAGTATGTTTGCGTGTGTATACCTTGGCAGCAGCGTGTGGGGAAGCTCCCTGATCCAGCAGCAGCAGTGCCACTCTCTGATTATCGTAGTGAGCGGCTACATGCAGTGGAGTTAGCCCACTCTAAAACACCCACCCAGACACGCGCACATCCGCACAAACACATCCACACACAAGCATGCAACACAAGGTTAGAAAATGACTGTAGCCACACACACGCCCGCGAACACACTGATTTAAAAAATGAGAGCTCAATGTGAAAGTATGAGGAGAAAAAAATGTCACATTAATGGAAAATACTTAGTACAAGGGGACAAAGTTCAGTACAACCATGTCATGCTTGAATCAAGACAGTTACAGGAAGATGATGACAATAATGTGACAGTTATTATTTTGGCAGTGTAAGCAGGATTAGTAATCTTCAAAAAAGCTGTTTTTTTTAATGCCAACAGTGTCATTTTCTAGTTTTTTTCCTCACCATGTGACACTATATACACTAAAAACCAAGTCCTGTGAGTAAGATGATTATACTTTAGTTTTATACACAGTACTCAGCCTAGTCAGCAATGGCCTTCAGCACTCAAGAATGACTCACTGGGATGATGAGCCAGTTACCACAACATCCCAGTATTTAACTATTTAACCCAAAAGGGCCCAGTGTGACATTTGTGTCAGTTCCGAATACATTTTTCTCTATATTTAACCATCCTTAAGTGATTTATCACAATTTATTGTATATTAACTTCTGTATTCTGTGTTTTGTTTCCATGAAAATCAAATATTTTCCTAACATTGAGGATAATTATATCGAAAAATAGAGAAAAGTGAAGATAAAGTGATTTTTTTCAGCAAAATATATCATGCACTGAACATAAACCCAGTGTGTCCATCCACTGTTATTGATCCAACTCCATGGGTTTTACTGGTGAATCAATATTGTTGAGGATGACAGTGTTTCCACAGTAACTATGGAGCCTCTGAATGTCCAAATGGGTCATATCTTATGACCATGAAAAGATGACAAATTTCATTTTACATCAATTCTTTACATGTATTAGTGGATCAATAGGGATTAAACTGTTAATATCAGTAGATGAATTTGGTAGAAAGTGGATGTTTGAGTCTTTATGGGTTAAATCAATGGTGCTTAGTTTTTTTCCCAGTACTAATTTACAGCTGATCTTTAAAGAATAACTCAACACCAGCCTGTGGAAAACCTAGCAATACTAAGTCTCTATTAGTAGAACCACCTCCAACATAAAACCTAGATGCAGTGAGGAGGTCTGCAGTGATTATGACAACACCATGCTATGATATAGCACCGTATTAAAGTGCCATGGTACATCTGTGCTCCACAGTGCATAGGAAAAAACTATTCACTGGGTGTGGTTCTATGGAAAATACTGTAACAACTCATTATAAAAAGAAAAAAGTAGTAGCGTTTTTCTAAAGGGATGAGTTTTTAGACAAAACATTAGCTAGGCTGCCAAGTAAATAAGGCTTTTTGTGAAGTGAGAAGTAAATCAGTGTAATTCAGTCAAAATAACAAGTTTGGCTTTGTGTTTAGACTTAGAATGGGACAGATTTTAGCGTGACACCATCAAGCAGTGTGGAAGCTTCATTATCATACCTGACTGCCATTATGTTAACTGCTCTCAGACGGTGGCACAGACGCACACACAACAAGCGAATACTGGAATCAGTGCCAGTAGGCCTGTTCTAAAGTGTGTCAGTATGTGTGTCTGAGCATATGTATACAATTGTATGTGTCCATGGGAATGAGAGGCCGCTATCAGGGGAATAAAAGCAAATCTGCCCAGAAGGTTTCACAACAGGACAAGCATCTGTTGGCTGTGATGTCCTGGGATAGGTCTTAAACCAGCCATTCCTACAACCCTCTACCAGCTGCAGCATGGAAAGGCCTCTGCATACCCTCTCTGGTAGATTAGATAGGGGCATGGGGACACAGTGAGATTTGCAGTATGATGTGTGATTGCAGTCTCTAAAAGAGCCTCTAACTTGGCCCGTTTGTGTGCTGTATCTCAGGAGAAATGTAGAAATGTTCTACTTTCTGACATCTGGCCATCACTGTGAGAAAGCAGCCTTTTGCCTGCCTACGGCCTTCAAATGTTTCTGATTTTATGTGCAAAATTAATCACTACTCCAACAGCTCATGCAAGCAAAACATCTGAAAATAGCCTCGATTACACTATTCACAATAAGTTAGAGATATTTGATTTTCAGGTGAAATTCCAGGATCAACCTAAAATGCACTATAACCTTTACAGGGGAACTAAATGTGACCTTCTCTAAACTTTTGAATGCATATGTCCAACAGTTCAGTGTTTCAGGACTTTTTGTATAACTGTCCTCTAACAAGGAGCTTAGCAGTAAAATTCACAGCAGGTGTTTGATCCATGAATCAACCATTAAATGTCCTTGTTCAATTAGAATTTGCATTTAAACAGTCCTCTTCATTATGTTGTTCACTTTTGGACATCATGACATTGATACATTAACATTATTGATACAGTTGATTGATACATTGACATTTTTTGTTGCTATATCCCCACCACTGTTGTTGGCTTTTTTTTTCAAGAAATTGTTTGAGATGAGGAAATCACCATTGCATGCTTCTACTTAAATGCCCTACTTTCATGATGTAATACCACTGGAGCATAAACTTTCTGTATTTTCCATAAATTTCACCTGAAAGCCAACTATCCCTAACTTTCTATGAGTAGTGTGTATGAAGGTTGAGCGACGACTAATGAAAAAGTGTGCAGCGTTATTTGTTTTTCTTCAACATCTCACCTTTCCAGCAGCATCAGGTGGAGCCCTCTTCTGCAGGAGCAGACTGGCCACTTCCATCTTGCCATACTTTGCTGCCACATGCAGAGGACTGAATCCCTTCTGTTGAAATCAGCAGAGCATACATGATGAAGCACAGAGGAAAACAGGAAGTCAGTATTTGCACTGGCTGGGTGGTTAGGTCAGCTCTTTATAACGTGGTGTCATCTCCTTCCTCATAACAGCATAGTTTCTCACGGGTACAATGTCATCTGAATTTAACATGAATTAAACAACCTATTCTGATCTAAATATGCAAAAAAAAAAAAAAAAAATATTGTAGGACTTTAGTATCTCCCCAACTGACAATTTCTACTAAAGTATTAGTGGAGTCAAAACAGGGAATACAAGTTTTTGGCTAAAATTTTGCATTAGTGTTTAATATCATAAACAAAAATGCCCACTGTGCAAAAACAAAAAGAAAATCAATGGAAAAAAAATCCCAAAGAAAATGTATCTGCACAAATGTGTCATAATGTCTGATTCCATGAGAAAATATGTTCACTGTTTCTATAAGTAGCTGTTATGTAACATAATCATGTTAATCTTGGCTTTCTTCCTGTGTGTATGTGATGATATTTTAAGACATTAGGTCATATTTTCCAGAGGAATGTGGGACTCCCACAGATTCCCATTCCACGCTCAGAAACACTTGACCTCATTTGTTTTATCATTGACGATTGGTACTCGTACAGTATATCAACAGTCAATGACATAGAAAGGTGCAGATCTAACAACATGAGTGGATTTTTTTATTAAATATATGTGTTACAGACATCACCAATTAGTCAATTAGTGTCCCCACCCCCCATTTCCTCTGCTCCCAGATTAGTATGACACCTTTTTCCTTGAACACTTGACTCAGGTGATGTCCCAAAAGATGTAGTGTATGCATGAGAATGAGAGAGAATGGAGTTAGGGAGAAAGAAAACGGAGAGCACCGGCACCATGGGGTTTACCCTTCATTAATTTGTTCCACTGACTTCAGGTCAACTTCAAGGACAGCCCCCAGCACACTAGCACACAAATGCTTACACACACATGCCAGTTTCATAAAATCTAGTCCACGTTTCCTTTTGTCCTTGGTTTGTGCAATTACTCAAATGACACTATTATAACCAGGCATTCAAATTATCAGCGAAGCTTCCTGAGGCAAAGGTCTTATGTTATTAATCCAATACTATCACTGGACTAACTGTGAAATGTATGGGACTGCACAGCCAGGACAGAAAAAAATAAAATAAAATATAAAAAATATCACCCTGGAGACACTGGTGCCCACTAGTGGAGAGTTATGGAAATAAAGTAAGTGGACTTGCTTTGTGCTGTGATGTGATGCTTTTGTACCTGTCTGCATGACGTCAGGTGGAATTAAGAGATATATTTTAGTCCTATACTGAGTGTATTTGTGTAACCCCTTAAGTCTACCTTTGTGGATGAGGAGAGTGACGCTCCATTTTCCAGCAGCATGGTAGCAACATCCTGGTGTCCTTCACGGGCAGCCAGGTGAAGTGGGGTGTAGCCTGAGGTGGTGGCAGCATTGGCAGAGGCACCGCACTGCAGCAGCTGTTGGACAATGTCTACTTTCCCCAGCCGACTTGAGATATGTAACGCTGTCTGGTCGTCCTGGAGACAAGGGGAATGGGACTTTAGGTTCCGTATTTTACCAACATTCGTTTGTTTTCACTCCAAAGAGAGATTCAAAATGAAATGCAGTGTTCTAACCTTGGACTTGGTCTCCACCTTGGCTCCGTTCTTGAGCAGATACCGGACTACATCTGCCTGGCCTGCTCTGGCTGCCATGTGGAGAGCCGTCTCACCTCTCTGGAGAACACAGAAATGAAAACCTGTTAGCATGAGCTTTTCACATAAAATGAACCCTACAACGCGGTGCATTTTCACAATAAGAATTAAGACAAATGTGAATTGTTTTATCAAAGACAGACATTTTTATCATATTTAAAAGTCCATAAAAAATATCATCCACTCACAACATTGGTGGTGTTTGGTGATGCTCCGTGGTGTATCAATGCGTTGACAATGTTCTCATGCCCCATAAAGGCTGCCACATGGATGGGTGTTAAACCAGACTGCAGAAAATAAAACAATAATTTATATAATGATTAAAAAAAAAAAAGCCTTGGAAAAACAGTCACTTCTGTCATTTCTGGTACTAAAAGGTCTCTCAATCTAAACAGTCATAATGTAAGCAGTAGATGATGTAGTAAAGGAGCGTGGGATGATGGGAGTTTTCATTTTCTGGCAGGCAGAAGAGGAAATATGAGTAATAGAAGTTCTACTCACATTTATCGATGCATATTCATGTTATGTGATTTAATTATATAGCAGAATCATTAAATGTGGACATAAGTCAAGAGATATGATGCCAATGACAGGTGACCAAATTAATTTTCCTGAATTTGGGCTTAAGAACATAAGGTAGCATCTAGCAGTCTGCACTTGAAGTAGCCACTTGGGGGCCATTTCTATTAATAAAAAGACGTGCTTAAATAAAAAATTTATATATCAGTTCATATTGTTATTTTATGTAGAAGATGTCTGTTTTATCTGCAGTAAGTTGACATTTACAGAGCCTCGGTCCTTGAAGGCAGCACGCCCAAACAGATAGACTATCTAATAGATTTTTGATTTTGTGTTTGTGTGTGATTGATTGATCATTGAAAGTTCATTATTATTGCTATTTTATGTCTGTTTTACGTTTTTTGAAAGTAAAGTAAAAAAAAAAAAAAATCTCAAAAAACATTTTCGGTTTTGTATTTTAGCCATTGTTTGCCTATTTGACTATTTTTCATATATTACCCTACTTTTGTGAATAGGACAAATTGCTAGAATAATCTATAATCTCCAAATTTCTGTTTACCCATTGTAAAGGAGTGTTTTCACACATTGTTTCACATTTTTCACCATTGGATTTCAACTTTTTCAGCTTCAAGACTTAATGTTTTCATCACAGTATTCCAGTACAGATAAGTCTTTATTCTCCTGATAACTGAGAATGTTCTGCCCATTTTGATATGCAATGTATGGGGTAACATGTTATATCAAGTGCCTAAAAAGGTGATTATGAGGAAGTATGAGGAGGAAAAAAAAAAGGTCATTTATATTACAGACTCCTCAGGGTAAAAGATATTTCAATATGGACATCTTATATACTAAAGAGATATTATTTCATGTTAAAGTGGCAAAACAGCGGACTCAGATATACTGGTATAGTACCTCTGTCACAGCCTGTATCGAAGCCCCGTGTTTCAGTAACAGCTCCATTACTTTGACTCTGTTCTTCTTGCAGGCAATGTGAAGCGGAGTGAAACCGTTCTGCAGAAAACAGACAAAAAGACAAAAAAGTTCATGTGAAACACAGTTACAAACCATCATTTAAAGTCTCCTGAACATCTGAACCTTTTCACCCTCTTGGTCCATCCATATTCTTACCAGGGCCTTGGCATTTGGGTTGGCCTTCTTGTCCACAATGAGCTTCGCCACCTTGTAGTGACCACAGTGCGCAGCGACATGCAGCGCTGTCAGGTAGTCATTGGTGACATCATCCACCGGCACGTCATGCTGGAGCAGGAGCTGGACGCAGTTGAGGTGGTCCCCCTGAGTGGCCATGTGGAGCGGTGACAGGCCGTTCTACAGGAGAGAGAGGTAGAGAAAGAGAGACGGGGAGAGAAAGAGAGAGCGAGACAAAGAAAAAGACAAACACACACGCAGACGGACACATAGACAGGTGGACAGACAGACATAATAGTTAGGGCGTGACCATTCGCTGCACAGAAAAGACTGTGAAGGAAGTTCTTGAGAAGGTTACAGAAGCATTGTTATAACGAGGTCATTACAACAATGTCTATTTTGTTACACTGGTCGTCCTGCGCGGTCAAACTGAAGGGCTACGCAGCGGAGGCGGGCTGTTCTGGAGAGGTCGCACAGATGTTATGGAGACAATGCGACAGCACTACAGCAACAACAACAGACCAGCTATCTAATTGGATAACAAATTAAAACTTGTTCTGTGTGGTGAAGAAACCAGTGTATGCAAACAACTGTATGACAGTGTTATCAACAATGTGTAACCCGCTTCATTTGACTATTCTATGACAGCCAGTGAAAAGGGAAAAACAACATGACTGTTTTGTGACCTTTCCTTTTCTACTCTACGAAAAGCAGCGTCTCCGGAATTGAACATCCCAGTAGCTACCTTGGTCTTGGACAGGAAGGGTGCTCCCCGGTCTAGAAGGATTTCTACCACCTGCTCATGACCGCTCCGCGCCCCACAGTGAAGAGGTGTCAGACCGTCCTGAAGAACACACACAGATTGTAGTTTGTAAAAAAAAAAAAAATGCAGAAATGCTGCACAAACTACATGGGAGGACGAATCCTATTAATACATCAAATTTTTAGAATTTTTTAAAACTTAGTATTTGTTAGATTTTCTTTTTTTTTTTTATCAGGACAATACAGTGTTTACATTCAAATACAATTCAATAAGTTTCTTTTCCTTTTTCTCAGCAAAGGTGTGTGTATTTTAACAAATCTCCCTAGGCAATCTAGGACAGAAATGAATGAAAATAATAACAATAACAGCATAAAAATGAATAATGTCCACTCCAGAATATAAGGTTATAGGTATAATTCCTAAGCAGGATGACAGCATTTTAATGTACAACATGAGGTTTTGCATCACTAATACTGTATTACTTTTGCAGTACTAAAGGTAACACAGGTTCCCATCTTTTAGGAAAAATGGCTTTCTGATGCTTTAGTGAGAATGTGATCTGCTCTATTTGACAAATATTCCAAGCTTTTTGAATCCATGAATTATATGAAGCAGGTTCTGGTTTCATTCATCTGATGGTTATAGACTTTTGGGTGGTAGTGAATAATATAATCAAGAGGTATTTAACTGCCTTCTATCCAGACCTTCAAGTATTACTCCCAGTATGGCCAATGTGAAGTTTTGTGGGAAGTTCATTGAAAAAATTCCTTCAAGGCATTGAAAACCTCCCCCCAAAACACACTTAGTTTAGGACATAACCAAAATATGTGGGTGTGATTAGCTATGCAATTCCTCCAGCATGAACTGGAATGTTGAGGACCCATCTTGGTCACTATTTCTGGTGTTCTGAAATAGTAATTATTTGCCATTTAAATTCCCTCCATAAATTAGAATTTGTAACCAGATGTGCCTCAGTACATTCATCACACCAATCATGCTGAGATACGTCCATGTTGGCCTCTGCCTCCCATCTTCCTCAATTTAATACAACAGCAAATTTGTAAAAAATTTTAAGGAGTGAAATGTCACAGATCATGCTTACAATTAATAATGTGTGCATCATGCATAATCCTTATTAATATAATGTATCTCCTATGTCTAAATGTTTTTAGACACTAAGTTAAAGACAGAACAAAAAACTAGTGAATTCATTTTACACATCCAGTTTCTGTATTAAACATACTTTTACTCTCTATATTCATCATATTTTTGTCAGCAATGCAATGTACTCAGTACCTCAGTGGTGCAGAACTGAGATAACTTGCAACCACAAGTGGTTATTTTCCTAGTATTTATATTCTAATTGATATCTGAATTAGATATTGAACAGATATTGAATCTGCTGTTTCTGACCACAAGAAAAGTTAACCTCCCCAAAGTCATGGAGCATACAATTCATGTACCTAATGTCTTATAAACCCCTGAGGTGTCTCACCTTGGTCTTTGCATCGATTTTGGACCCTCTGTCCAAGAGCAGCTTCACCATGTTACTGTTGCCCCTTTTTGCTGCCACATGGAGCGGTGTGATATCATTCTATTTACAAATTAAAAAAGCAAAATTAGATGCCATTGTTAGTACCATATATCTAACACATGTAGATCAGCTAAAACCCAGTAGGCCTAATGCATTCCACTGCTGCTGAGGGCACATAGCCTTTTATTATCAGTTGTGGGGCAGCTTCTTTGTTTAATGCCATCTGCTTACACTGCTGTAGCTCGACTCATTAGGTCTAACCTGCAATTACAGTCAAAAACAAGTGCAAACACAAACACTCCTTCAGCCATGGGATAATACAATTACAGGCTCCTCTTGACACTTTTGGTTATTCAAATATCAAACACACATTTAATACCAGACATTCTTCAGCAGATGCAATAATAAAGGCACTTAGTGTTTTTACCATATTGTAATCTACTATCTAGTGAAGTGATGCACCTTTTACTGCTAGAAGCATATTATTATATGCTTAATTTATTGGACAAGAGGTAGTTGTTTATACTTAAAACACATTTTGTATCTTGATGTTGCTTCAAAAATATTATGTTTACGCAAAGATGAGATTATTTCTATTAAATAAATCACAGTTCATCTTGGTGTTGTTTTTAAGTTGCCTGCCTCTACTTCAGGAACATGTGCCGTTACTTCCTGAATCTAGGTTTAATAGCATCAGATCTTCACACAGTAACCACATGAGGTGACTTGTAATCAGACTTATAAATATAAACAGTAAAAGTTTAGAAAACCTTAAAAAAAAACCTACATTTCTGTATATCAACATTTTACAGTTGAATGTTGTTGTGGAATGCTGCCTGTTGATAATACCCCTCCCCTACAGCAGAGGGCAGAATAACCTCACCCGTGCCATAAAGTCCACGGCGGCCCCCCGGTTCAGCAGCAGCGTGGCCACATTAATGTTTCCATAGTGAGCGGCGATATGGAGAGGGGTGAAACCGCTCTGGGAATTGAAGAAGGCCGCAACACAGACAAAGGGCAAACACAAAAACCAAAAATCTGATTAAAATTTGTCAAATAAACAACGCATGTAATTACACACAGGCCTGCAGAGAATGTAGAGACACATCCCATCACACATGGACACACTACTGTACAGTATTGTACTAACACCTGACAGAGAAAGGTTATTGAAGCATCAGACATGGGGCCAACAACTAGAAAGTTTAATCTCACTCTGACATATAGGCTTCTATGTGTTTTCATCAAAACTGCAGCACCTGACAAAACAAAATAAACTACACGCACAGCTATGAGTCTACAATACAACTCCAGTTTGAGATCACTGGCACTAAATGGAAATCTATACATTTCCATATACAGAACTGTGCAAAAGTCTTAAGCTGTATTTATTTAAGGTTAAAGTATACCATTTAATTTAGGTTAAAATGAGCATACATATTCTGTCTCTTTTCTTCAGATACAACAAGAATACAGGAAATATGTGCACAGTATTTAAAACACATGAAAGATCAGAAGCTAGAGAAACAAAGATGTTTTTTTCCCTCTAAAACCTGTTTCTAATGCTGTACATACTGTATCTCCCATAAATCCTGACTGTATCTTCATAAATAACAATACAGAGGCTGACAATTATATATAAGTGATGATGAGAACTTTGCTAAAATAATAAACCTAATGGTGGCCGAGGCTTTTGTACATCACTGCAAATTATCTTCCGATATTTGTATTCTTCTATATTAGCCTCGTGTTAGTTTTAATCTTCAGATGTGGTCCTGCAGATTGACTTTAAGTCCAGTTGTTAACATCTTAAGAGTAAGTAATTTCCGGGTAAAACCACAGGCTTAGTGGGCAGCAGCTGTCAAAACAGCAGAAGGACAGCAGAAAAGCTTTCATTCCAACCTGGCAAAACAAAGTAAACCTGACATTGAAGTGTCTAACTGAACCAATCCAAATTTTAACTAAGCCGTATTACGGTGAATAGCAGGTGTCCCAGACATCTTTACCCACTGAGCTGAAATCTGGTGTCCCATAAATCCCAACCAGAACATACTTCAGTGTCAACTAACAGAAACCCTGCCTGGTAGAGTCAGTCATTCGATGCTTTATCATTAAATGTGACATGACATCATTCCATACAGCGTTATGCAAATTTGTTTACCACGATGCACTACCCTCAGATCAGTAAATCCATTTTTGGATGAATCATACCAAATATCTGCCAGTCTGTCAAAGCCCAAGACAATGCCAACCATAAACCAGCACAGACGGTGGCTGCCTGGCTTTGGTGTGACAAAGTGGGCCTTGTTTCCATAGAAGCAGGTCAAGGTAGCTTGTTACTTTGGTCCCATGCAAAATGCTTGAGATGCAAACATTGATGATTAGAAATTTGACAACTTAATAAGGGAAAGAGACTAGTAATCTCATCAGACTGGCTGTTACTAGATGGTTAGAGTCTTCTACAGTGTCATGGAAATTTTGTTGCCATGCAGGTTATGAACAAACAATCGCTATTAAATGAATGATAACCACTTCTCATGCTAACACTGGTTATCATGTTAATCAGTTTCATGGAAGGACTGTATCAGAAAAAACTAGGACAGCATTTTGTCTACAGTCACAAAGAATTGTCAGAAAAATCAGCTGAAGGTTAAGCTTTGGAAACCATGAAACCATTAAATCAAGGAAACCTTGATACCCAAGCCTCCAGTCCCAGGATGTATTACATCAGTAAAAGGGAAACATGCATCATTACTGACTTTCTCTATGATAACAGGTATCCACTACATGAATGAAGCAATGGAGAGGAGTAAGACAAGACTGTGTTAATATGATAAAAGGGAAGTGAAACAGGGCTGCAGAGACACTACTGCATTTAAACAGGGGCACTGAATTTTTTGTTTTGTTTTTTATGAGCTGCAATGAAGAGACTAGATAGTATACATAGTAGAGGTGTACCTCTGTTGTTCTATTCACCATCATCTACAGAGTCAGCCAAGAGAGGAGAAAATGGGCAATTAGTGAGCAAAAAAAATAGAAAAAAGGCCTCCACTACTTTGGAGTGGGGGAGCAGAGAGAGGAAATAAGGAGCTCAAAGCAAACCAGAGTAAATTATCAAATTATGTAAAGCCTTTTACTTGCCTTTCCTCTTACAAAACAGAAATTGCCATTTTTAAAAACAGTTAGTGTGATTAAATATAATATAAATACATGGACATAGAATGCACTTGAGCTCCTTTCACCTATCTGCCAATAAGAGCATCAAAAAAAGAAAAAAAGTAATTGAACTAGAAAAAAGCCAGGTCAAACAATTACTTTCAAATTAAACCAAAAGCATCAATAATAAAATAAAATACTAAACAGTAAAGTAAATAAAATAGGTTTAAAACAAAGCTTACTAGCCTACATCAACATCGTCACCCACCTTGGACTCCACATCAGCGTTGTGGTCGTTCTGCAGTAGCAGGGCCGCGGCCTTGGTGTCGTCCTTGCGGGCGGCGATGTGCAGGGCAGGCAAGCGTACCTTGCCCTTTGTATCTTTCTCCAGTAGCAAGGAGACCACCTGGTCATGGCCCTGCTGGAGGGCCACCGCCAGAGGTGTGAAGCCATCCTGCATATGAAGAGAGGGAAAAGTCACTGGGGCAGGATGGTGGCTGGAATACTGTACCAGAGATGGAAATGAGTTGAGA
Organism: Fowleria isostigma; assembly: GCA_029814645.1. Lineage (NCBI taxonomy): Eukaryota > Metazoa > Chordata > Actinopteri > Kurtiformes > Apogonidae > Fowleria > Fowleria isostigma. The sequence continues at coordinate 26,110,109 of JAPTGZ010000008.1, forward strand.
TGGTAAGTGTGACTGAACAGAAGATTGTTGTGTGGATGGTAAAAAATGTAGCACCTAAATATTACATTTTCTGAGGGAATCTACTGCGGCAAGCTTCACAGCAAAGAAAAAGCACTGATTTATCCTTTTGTAAGACAACTGTATATGTGAAAAGGTAGTGAGAAATGTCTGAAGCAAGTCTGAGATGTTGAGAATACTATAAATAATTAAATATTTCAGTAACAGCCTAATTGGTGATTAACCCATAAAGACCCAAACATCCACCATCTACCAAAATCATCTACTGATATAAACTATTAAATCATTGTTGATCCACTAATGAATGTAGATAGTTGGTGAAAAATAGTTTGTCATCTTTTCATGGTCATCAGCTTTGTAGTTACTATGGAAACACCGTCATTTTCTACAACACTGATACGCCAGTAAAACCCATGGACTTGGATCAATGACATGAATGGATGGACACACTGGGTTTAAGTTCAGTTAATGACAAATTACACAGAAAAAAATCCCTTTTACTTCAGTTTTTTTTTATTTTTTGATATAATCACTTTCAACTTTACTCTCTATAAACATGTACCTGATAAGCAAATTAGATGTAGGAAAATACCTGATTTTCACAGAAAAAACCCCACAAAATACAGAAGATATGAGTGCACTAAATGGTGATAAATCAGTTAAGGACGGTTAAATATAGAGACAAATTTATTTGGGAACTGACACAATTTGTCATACTGGGTCCTTATGGGTTAATAACCATTATTCAGCTTATAATACAAATGCAAGTTTATTTTAACTCAACAATAACGAAAACAGATACGGAGGTCGCTATGTACATTTTTAAACCTCACTTTTATATAGGGCACTAATGTATGTTACATAATGAGTCTTTCTCCCACTCACAATGTATAATTCAACTGAACACTCTATATCATAACAGTGCATTCTTGCATATGTCTGGATATTTGTATGCACAGAGGTATTTATAAGTGCATATGTGCTTAAATTGATGTTAAAATGCTCACACGTACTGAATGCATGTAAGGCTTTTTTGTGTGTATGTGTGTGTGTGTGTGTGTGTGTGTGTGTGCAACCATATTTTGTGTGTATGTGTAAGCATGTCTTAAAAAGCATGCTGTATAGTTTCTTTAACTAACAGACATAAATCAGCAAACTGAACACTGACTATCTGGAAATTTCATTATTAAGGTGTTTATTTCTACACGTGTATGTGTGTGTAGTGACTGGTAACATGTGTGTGTATGTGTTCCACAGGCTGAGCAACGTAAATCAGAGCAGTAATGGCAGCAGCAGCCGTGGAGGAGAGGCATGGAGAGGAGCAGACCTCATCAGTGACCCACTCAAGGTCACTCCACCACCATACACTACCAATCAATGAAGCTCTGCCTAGTCCCTCATAAAGAGATGGGGGAGGGGTGGGGTG